>JAUZNJ010038228.1:0-11157 GCA_034780135.1 Jordanella pulchra
TTTACAGCATGAAATGTCTGAATGAGTGCTCATCCAAGACTGGTGATTCCATACTTTTTGCCAGGGGTTGTAATTCAAATCATGAATTTTAACCTTCTAAGGAAAAAGTTTCGTACTCTTTTTCAAGTGTTCCTGCCCTGTTGTACGCTATGAAGAAAAGAGCAATTGGAGGGAAGCCAGAAAAGATTGTATCATAGCAACTGGCCTGATTCAAGGAAGCACTACATTATAAAGTGCAAGAGGCTTATGTTGCCAAGCTCAGGAAATCATTACACCTTTCACAACTTTAATAAAAAGATCGTCTTATCTAGGCAGCCAGTGTGATTGCCACCTTAGGGCATTCAAAATATGTAGTTCAGAGAATGTGGAAATAAACACACTGCATGGCAAAAGTCAGGTTATTTATTCTGTAATCAAAATTGTCTCCAAAAGATGGGATGTTCTTAAGAAGACATAATTAAACTTAAAACTTACAGAAAAAAGGTGCAATGGTAGTAGCAACTTTTTCAGGGGAAAAAAGATCATATTCATGGGAAAAACAACCAAGTGAAAGAAAGAAATGTATGAGACACTCCAATTCAGTCATCAGGAATCTGTGTGCCTCTGATCTACAGGCTCCTGTATGTGTGTGCCTGTATGTGCTTTGCCCTTTTCACATGGTCACCTTAGTTACACAAATATCTGCCAATTTTTACTAAGAGAGGCTTAACAAAAAACCTACTATTATTCTGTTCAAGAAATAAAAGAAACTTTTTCCAAACACTCCTTCTAACACTTTTTTATAAGGCTTACTAGATTGTATTACCATTGCGTCCAGAGATTTGACCTTCTTTCAAAGGTTCAGCTGAGTTAATGAAACATTACGTCCATTACGTTAGAGCTTGGCTGAGCTGTCACCGGACGAAAAGGTCAAAACCTTTTAACGATATAACAGGAGGCTGATATTGACTCCAAGTCACAAGACTGAATTTTAAAGGGGAGTCAGTTAAAAAATTAACAGTTGACTGTTAGCATTATATGACCTGGTTAGAGGAATACTGTCTGTATTTTGTCCCTAAAATCAACAGAGACGAATGTTCATATCGTAGTTTTAAAATCTGAAGAATATTATGAAATTCATGAGAAAACATTAATATTTATAACTTAGAGTTACTGAATAACAGTATTTAGAGCTTGGTGCGCTTTAGGCGGGACCAAGGCAGCTGCTACGTGCATGTGCATTTTTTTTTACCTTGGTAGCTCTGCTGAACAATCACATTGCGAAGAGCTCCACACAGACCTGATTGCAATGACTGCCAAATTCAGTTAAAAAAAACTACTTTATGAATCCCAAAGGGAACTTAAGTACTGCAGTAACTTGTTGGGTTTCTTTAAACGGTTTTAGTAGGTGTCAATAGCTGTAGGCAGAAAGGATCTTCTTTATCTGCTTGTCTTGCACGAGATATGAAGAAGCTTTTAACTGAAGAAAATCTGTTGTTGTTTAAAAATCTTCTGAAAAGGATGCTCACTGTTGTCCATACCCTTCCTCACTTTATGAAGTGTTCTTCTTGGGGAAATCATCTCCAGGGGTTATAGAGACGTTACCATCTTCCAGACGTCCCCTGGATCATCTACTTTGATTGGTTGTTTTGATTTTGCAACTCTTGTTTATGACATTTTGGACACATATCAGACCCTTTAAAACCCCAAATGATTTGCAGGACCTTTAAACATCTCGAGAGGTGTGTTCACCATAGAAAAAACAGACATCACTGACGCTCAAATACCATTTGGTCTGGACGCAGCATTAAGCACAGTTGGTTTTAGAACTAATTTCAACCTGAAATATGCTGTAAAATATATCAAGAATAACTCCATAGTTCTCAGGTATTAATGCAAATTTTACTACCTGTGTAAAGGTAACACATCAAAGCATATTTTTCTAAAAAAAATTCATGACCTCTTGCAGTACTTTTTCTGTGAAGGTTCTCAGTCATCCAGGTCATGGTCAAGCTTGGAAGGTTCAGTTTAGGCAACTAGATGTGAAGTTTTCTAGAAGACACTTCATCTCTCATCCAAGAGGCTTCTTCAGTTCTACCTGATGCAGTAGAAAACAGAGATAAATATGGTGTTGGTGTGGTCAACTATTAGAGGAGTGGAAGAAAAGAATCAAAAGGAGGCTCTGATCCCTCCAACTAATGGCCAGTAGCGGTCACATGCGGGGTGGGAACTGGGGGTTGATGGTCATTAGGGAGGTTGAGTACCTTGGCAACCCACTAGAGGTCCCCGACCTCCAAGTTGAGGACCTCTGGTTTAGAGGGAGATCATATACCCTCTCAGGCAGATAATAAAAAAAAATTGCTACTACAGAGCATAGTCACTTATGTTTACATCCTCACTGATCAACATTTGAGATGCTTTTTGACAGAAAACTGGAGAACTGGTAGATAAAAAGGTAGCTGTACAATCTTTTATAAAATAGCAAGATACTTGGGTAGCAGACAAACACCACAATAAAATATTCTAGTGGGAGAATTGATTGTGGACCACAGATGTGATTAAGCAAACTACTGTAGGGCTGTGGGTTTTTTCCCCAGGTTGAGCAAAGTTATGGACATACAGATAAAAAAAAACCCATCTCATTAAGCCAAATAAAGGACACAATCTTTGGGTAGCTTGGGAAGTAAAGGCAAAACATGTTTTAACATATAAGCAGAGAAACAAAGCTACACTGCAGATACAGGTTACTGAAAAGTATGATGCACAGGAGGAAAAACAGAAAGTAAAAAAACAAACCTGACGGAATCGTTGGTGTGAGAAGAAAAGATCTGGTACAGATTAGATGGATTTGAATTGGACTAAAACATCTCTCACTATTACACTATGCCCTCTTAACTCCATGGTTGTTGGGTTTTAGGTTTTTTCCATACAAGGTTCACCATGGATTATGTATTCTTGGTTTGAAGCAGTAGGATACTTCTTAAGCATCATAATTTACGCTGCGTCTGACAAAAAAAGACATGCAGTAATGTGTAAATTTAAACTCTGTCCTTGCAAACTACCCTCTGCTATGATTTCATCCTCACTTTCCAGCTCTTGATTTCTGGGCTCACAGTTTGGGGAAAGAAGCCAAGCTTGAGTTTACAAATACTGTCAGATGTGATTTATCTTCTGTTTGGATTACAGTGATTTGCACGGAGGTGAATTGCTTTTTTAAAAGTAGAAAAAGTTTAAAGAAAGAAACAAAAAACTGAGGCCCCAAAGGGCTGCAATCAAACCTAATCTAATCTTATCACCTTCATCAATGTTTCAAGCTCTGTTGCTTTTCATTACACTGTCAACACGTTGTTTGATTCACGGCTTGCTCCCTGTTTTTTGATGATGATTATGGAGCCAAAGGTAGCCAGAGATTTTGCAGGGATGCGTTTAAAGCCAATGTCTGTTTATATATTACAACATGTAAACAACTTTTTTGCTGGTTTTCCTTTTACATTTAACAGCAGTTTAGGATGATGGTAAGAGCACAGCAAAAAAGCAGGATAATCTTTGAATACTCCTTTTAACCTCAGTAAGCAACAAAAAACAATTTATTAGCATTACAACCATAAAGCCATTTACCAAACGTTAATAATACTTTATGTCCACAGAAAAATGTTGGTCAACTTCAAAGGTTATTAAAATGAGTTTTTACCTATTCCATCCTTGATACCATAACTGCTGGCAAAAACAAATTATTTTGGGTCATATTCAGTAGATGTTTTTGCTGCTTTTGGAACTTTTCTATATCCTTTAGCCACCAAAGGGGCGCTGAGAATCTAAGGAGTGGAGTTCTAACTAAACTTAGTTTATGGAAAATTTTAAATGACACTTATCTTTGTTAAAAGACAATAGATGAGTTAACTTCCACCCATTAATTTGCCTCCACTTGAATCCCTGTTTCCAGAAAAACTCTTGGGTGATTACAGGTTCTGTTTGTATTTTACTTACACATAATTAAAGCACGTGCTGATTGGTGTTGTTAGCATAAAAAAATAAATCTTAATTCTTACTTGTTTTTAAAAAAAAGTGCTTCATAATTTACTTTGATTTACATTCAGTTCGTCTTCGGGAAAACTACTTAAAGCCAAAGATTTCCATCAAGCTCTTTGTCTCTATATGCTGCTTCCATGGAAACAAGTTTTACACTCATAAGAGCTCTCTTTATTTGTATTATATGAATGTGGGAGAGATGGTGTAGCTGATGCTCACAGCAAGCTGATTTCAAGGCTCTATAAATAACGCAAGTGTTAATTAAAAGCATACATGGAAGAAATACCAGAGGATGATTAGTGGCTAACAGCTCATTATAAGAAGACAAAGGGTGTGAAAAATGATTACCCTGACCTTCTACAGGTTACCGAGGCTACGCTTTGATTTCCCTTAGTGTGAAACAATTACAGGATTCATGATAAATTTGTGTTATTAATGGGATCTTTAGGGGAACAATGGGAGGTTATTTTGAGAAAAAGATGTTTAAAAATATCAATTGACACTGAAGACAAATAAGGGTTAATAATGACAATCCAGCACTGTGCTTTTTAACAGGTTAATAAAGAACAAATAAAAAAAATGCATTTATAGGCCCTGAAATTAGACCAATAATAAAATCAAATGAGCAAAATCAAGAGTCGATAACTTTAGGAAAATGGCTGAAAGGTAATGGGGTTTGCATACAGGAACGTCAAACCTTAACAACTATATAGTATAAATATATTGTGAAGAAATTGACATAGTCTTCAACAAGGATTTCTGCAGCGAACAACTTGTTGATGCTGGAGGGATATCTAGTTAATGAAACAAAAGTTCTACAGCCATTGAGGCTAAAGAAGGCTAAATGCATAAAAATAAAACTCATTCGCTATTGAACATCCAGCCATGTCTTGGTTCATGTGCAGATAAAAAAACAAAAATAAATCAATCACATGCTCAGTTAACAGCCCAATCCCAATAACTCGTTCAATAAATGGGTGTTCTTTCAGAGTTAATAGTGTTCTTTAACCAACCTGGATCCAAAACTCCTTATGCTAAAGAATGACCATGCTGAGAGGTGAAAGGATTAATCCCCATCACCTCTATTTTTACTGCTAGTTTTACCTCAAATATGCTGCAGCAGAGGTTCCAAACTTTTCAGCCTGTGACCCTAACAGATTGGCGGCCATTATAATTATAAGTCGCTCCATATAATCATATACACATATTAAGTGAGGTGATTATATTCATTCTTATATATAGTATTCAAAATAACATTATTTTATATAATCTGCCCTTTAAAATATTTGTACTTATTCAATAGGACATTGAATTATAAGTGTACTTTATAATAAGGATATATTTATTATTCTAATCATGAATTAAATAAAGAAGTTATATCTACATATTTCCTTGTACATTTATTTATGTCATGATCCGTGGTTTGCTGTCTTCTTTTGTGGGTTATTTTCCTGTGCGCCTTGTCCCTCTTCCACCACCAGATAGCGCCAGGTCCTGGATGGAGTGTGGTGCGGTTCCAGCG
This sequence comes from Jordanella pulchra, assembly GCA_034780135.1. Taxonomy (NCBI): domain Eukaryota; kingdom Metazoa; phylum Chordata; class Actinopteri; order Cyprinodontiformes; family Cyprinodontidae; genus Jordanella; species Jordanella pulchra. The sequence goes on from JAUZNJ010038228.1 coordinate 5,531, forward strand.
GCACAGCTGTTCTCCACCAAGCCTCATCAGCTGGTGTACTAAAGGAGTAAGCTGCCAGTTCCCTGGTGCTGAGTGTTTGCGAGCTATTGGTACCACAGAGCCTCCTGAGCTTGTCTCTGCGTTTTCTCCTCGTTGCCTTGAACCTCCTAGCAATCTTGATTCTCTGTTTCCCTGTTGCCTTCAGGTGATCCATTGGAAATCCTGGACTCACCGATCAGACCCTGGCTGCCTTCCTGTTCTCAGATCCCTCTTCGTGACGCTGTGGATTTTACCCACTGGTTGCCCGAGCTCCCAGATCCATCTCTCTATTGTTCTCAAGAATCTCCTGGTTCCTACAACTGGCAGCAAAACCGCTCCTCTGTGTCTCTGTCGAACCTGAGCCGACCTGTCCGTTCCCCGCCGCACTCCTCCATTGCTCCTGGACCTACAAGAGAGACTCGGACCCTGGACATCCACAACCTCCCCCCTAAACCCAGAACCATTCATCAAACAGTAAGATTAAACCTCACCGCTCCTGCGTTCCCAGTCTCCCACTCCACCTGAACTCACCACTTTGCTCTCCCTCCTCAGAGACTGTCAGCTTCCAGTCCCAGCCGGTTTTTCCCTGGACCTGGCTTTCGTTGCTACCGTTGTTCATTGTTACTATAATAAATTCCGTTTAACTGATTTTTTGCTCTCCTGTCTTGGTGTTCTGCATGTGGGCTTGGAGCTTAAAACCCAACATGACAATTTATTCATTTACTTCATCTCATAAACTCCCACTGAGTGTCTCACATCCTTATCAGTGGGTCCTGACTCCTACTTTGTGGGAAGGATGTTAGTTACCAGCTGTTGGGGTCTCTCACCTACAGGTTTACAAACTTGCACCTGTAATAGCAGCTCTTAACCATCCCTCCAATCAATTGTGGAGGAGCACTAGTAGGAAAACACAGTGATGCAATGATTTAATGCAGTAGGGCTCTAAATGAAGCTCAGTAAGCAGCTCTGCCTTGCTGTTAATCGAGCTGTGAACTGTGTGCAGCAAACCATAGGTCTGAACCTGGCCTGTTTGTTGCCTCCTCTCAGTTACCCATGCAACAGCTTCTGGTCTTAACAAATATATTATTTTGCAGACAGCAATAAATGTAACCCTAATCTGCAACAACAAAAATAAAAATAAAAATATATTTTTTTCAAATAACATAAAATAAAGGATACAAAAAATATAACTTTACAGTAAGGTCTGACAAAAACATGCTTGCTTCCGCCCTGATGAGAAGTTGGTAATTTAATATTCTCACCCGGTGGGTTAATATGTGTCTTTTCTTGTGCTCCTCTGAAATATTTTATGATTTGTGTTATTTTACAAACTCAGAATGTTTAGTTGTGAAATACAACGGAGTGATGAGTATTTTTTTTTTGGTACAAAATAAAACAGCTCTTAAAGTCCTCCAATAAGGATTCACTATTTAATTCTAGAGGCTATATTTATTTGTAGGTATGAACACTAAAAATGCTTAAAATGCTGAAAAATATTAGGTATCTTCAAGCAAACCAGGCTACAGGCTGAAAATATTAGAATTAAAACATATATTGATAAAACATCATTAAGCAATAAATAAAAAAACATCATTAATCAATAAATATTTTAAAAAATGATCACTTATTGATAAATAGTGGTAAAATCTATTCCCATGTCCCATGGCTACAATAACCTTTGTACTGTTGGCTAAAAAGGAGAGAATCAGTCTTTAAATAATGCTGATTTAATGAAGAAAATATAGAATATAAAAGTTTTTTAAAAAGACAAAAAGCAATTTGCTTCATGTTATGGCTAATAGGAATAATCATTAATTGATTAACAATTTACTGCATTGGACTGGAGATCTGACCAAGGTTGGCCCTCCCTTGCTCCCATAGACTTCTGGAGATCGGCACCAACCTGCAGTGACCTTGACAGACGAGCATTAGATGATTAACAGTTTCACTACATCTGCTGTATGCAAAATCAAAGGTTGAGCCATTTCAGAACTTGAAAAAGCACAACTATTTTTATCAAATCTTTCATCAATAAAGTTTCTGTGATATCAATGATTGTTTTAAATTGGTATATAATATGGTATCATATTAATCCCTGAATTTCTCTTCAGATTTCATCATTATCATAATGATTTTGATATCCACCTATGTCATGATCTTATCCAAACAAATCAATATCATATCTTATCAGAAGTGATACTTTTTTACCAAGAGTAGAAAGACTGAAGAGGTCGTAATAAAAATGGAGCAAAACAAGCAAAACCTAAAATCAACCAAAGTCAGAGTATGTGGAATTATTACAGCCATAAAAAAGATACTGAGAAATCTGAGACCTGTAAATAAATTAACAAAATGTTCATATAATATACAAATATGTTTATAATTTCAATAAAACTTCAAATGAATAAAAGGATGTTATATTACATTGTGTCATATATTTGTTTAAGCCCAAAGGGAAAAACAGCAGAGTAGTAGATGTGTTTTCTTTAACTTTTGCTACTAAGGTACATTTCCTTTTTTATATATTAGTAAAAACTATTGACTGTGTTCTTGTGTTTATTTTATGGTGCAGACGAATGAAGGTCACCTTCAAGTGTTCCCTTTAAAGAGTTAATATTAGCTACGCTGTCAGCCGTGACTGCCCCATCAAATTTATGCAAATATCTTAAAAGAGGTCAGTTACAACCCAATATAAACTTATCTACACCAACACAGACTCTTCTTTATACCTTTACAGACTAACTGAGCACCAGTAAGCAGAAGTTCAGACTTAATGCTTCATGAACTTGTTTTTTTCCCATTTATTTTAAAATATTTGTTGTTTTCATTTTTCCAGATTGTTTCAAGGCCAAACGACTGATTTTAATAAATGACATAGGATAGAAACAGGCAAGGAAGACAAGATGCAGAAACAGGAAAATATTACAGAACCATCCCATAATGTGACCCCACTTCTGCTGGACTCATGGAAACCATACCAAGGGCTCCGGGCAAATGTCAAAGGTAAGTGAGGTAAAAAATGAGCACATTGTTTGAAGAACATAAATAAAAAAAATAACATTTGCTACATTTTATCTGAGTTATCGACATGTTAAAGGAAAACTCAGTTAATATAAATAAACCTTTTAAATATAATAAATCATATTTTCTGATACATCAATGTGTCATTTCTGCAAATAGACTTGTGGTAAATTAGAATTTTTGAAATGCATAATCTCCTTGTTAACAAGCCTGCATGCTTGCATAAATCTCAATTCCTCTATTTTGTAAGCACAGTGATAATTTCTCTCTCACACTTATCTTTTTAATGCTCTTTCTTCCCAAGTAAAGAAGTCTTATCATTAGTTATAATCTGTTTGTACTTGAGTTGTCCTCTAACTAATGTCGTACTGCAACTGCAGTTGTTAGTTAGTTGTGCAAATCAGGAAGTTATAGAATATGTCTCCCGATCAAATCTTTGTGTGGCAGAAACATTACACTCATTTCAGTTTAATACACCTCACAATACTCTTTATCTTTAAAGAGCTGCTGGTAAAGCTGAGCAAACGTTTGGGAAGCGTCTGTGGGATTCAGTGGTATGGATTTGCCACTTTGGGCATGTTGACAGCCATCCTAAGTTTTCTCATGGACCTTAGTGTGGCAAAGCTGCTGCGAGGTAAACACACATAAACAGACATTTTCACCCTCTATGAGTTTGAATCTAACGTCACAATAAGATTGAGTTTCTTAAAAAGCAATATTTAAACCATTTTTAACTATTTCTGATATCACAAACACAACATTCAAAATATTTAATTGGAATTTCAGATGACAGACTAGTGCTTTATTGTAAGAAGCAAAGACAATTTATAGTTTTCAGTATTTATTATAACTAAAGAAAATCCTTTCAACAACAATATTTTCCCTAAAGCTTCCCCTTTCAATAAATTCCTCCACTCAAGCTGTGAATCTCTGTAGCTCTTCCAAAGATACCCTAGGCCTCTTTGGCGGTTTCTCTGATTAAACACACAGCAAAATAAAACAGGTTATACTTCCAGTCTTAGTGTTGCATGTTCAAAGAATGATGTAAGTTCAACACTTGTTTAGTCCAATTGAGAAATTGCGAGTTAGTTACTCCAGCTGGTGTTAATCAGTAATTTCAAGCAACTATGTTGAGTGTTGACTCAAAAATAAACAATAAACAAAGTTTCACCCAGTATTGTAACCTATTTGCAACTCTTATTTATTAAAAGATAGGCACTAACACCATCAGTGGACTTCTGTCATAGGATCCAGAAGTTTTGATTGCTGATGGTTCAAATCCCAGCTCAGTCATTGTGTCTTTCACTAGTTGTTGATGGTGTTCAGAGGGTCTGCTGGTGCCTTTTTACGGCAGCTTTGCTTCTGTCAGCGTGCCCCAGGGCAGCTGTGGCTACAATATGTCAGGCAGCATGGGATTAATTACCACTGTATGCTGATGATACTCAGCTATATTTGTTAATAAATTCTTAAGTGTTACCACCATGTGAGTTAGTGTTGAATTTAAACTATTTAGAAAGTTGTTCTAACTCTCTCTAAGTGTAAACTGTTTAGCACTTTCAAATTTGTTATTTTAACTTGATCTAGGGTGGACCAATATAGACACTGTAGAAGTGATAAATTTACCTCCCTAGGAGTTGAATTAACACTTTCACATATGCCCCCTACCCTGCCTTTAGTTAGGTGGAAAGCTATGTCTTTGTAGAGTTTTTGTGTCTTACTCGAACCACTATTGGTCGTCAGTGAGCGTGTTTACATGCAAAGTTGAAATCCAATAACTGAAGAAATTAAATTCAAGAAATCCTTATTTATATGTTGTCGTCCAATTCATTAAACACTGATGAGAGAGAGCAGCGCTTAAAGAATTTTCAGACACCTACAGTGTGTCTTGGGAAGCAATTATGAAAAATTACCACCCGTTAAAGAATGTACAATGAGACAAGTCTGTCCAGAGGTATATATGAATTTCTGCAAGAGAAGAAGAAGAGCCAATGATCCCAGCTTGGATGGAGGAGGAAGCTTCCAAGGAGGGAGCTGTGTATCACCAGTAGGTCACGCTTCCCATCCAACAGCTGTTAGAAGAGCCTTCATGAAATATTGAGCCACAGTTTATCACCATGCAAACATATATGACTAATGACAACTTTAGATAAAGCATCTCTTTATGTAGCTCCCATTGTCTGCTGTCTTTTTTTCCTTTGGGCATGCAGAGATTTTAATAAAAGATTTGGACAACTCTGTTTAAAAGCACAAGATAATCGCAGTACAGTGGAGAAATCGAGGTGTGGTACTGTGATGAGATTGTCACTTAAAAAAAAAACAGATAACACCACAATAATATCTTTGTGCATGTAACCATGGTATGTAAGAAGTATGAAACCTGCAATGTTGCTATCATGTGTTGCATTTGTAGAGGACTTAAATGATTGGCTAAGGATAGATATCTCCCAAGAAAGAATAATTGGTAAATTTCCAGAGCACTGGCTGTTGGGATCCGGAGTCTGTCCTCCATCCTTTCTCCAGCAGAGTGCGCCGTGGGTCTCCTGGGCTGGAGCCCTCACACACCTGAGGGTCATCAGCTCATCAGAGGA
>JAUZNJ010038229.1:0-11157 GCA_034780135.1 Jordanella pulchra
TGCTGCTCCTCCATGCAGCGCCGCTAAATGAGACAATTTAGTCGAGAACTGAAGGAGTTTATCTAGAGTTTAGATTCACTAACAGAACCACAGGAAGCTCATTCTGGATCCCTGGATCCATTAAACCGTGGGAATAATCCGGACCGGACTCTGGATCCGTTCATGGTTCTAATCTAGCATGGATCCTCTCTGGCTTTACTTCTTTTGCAAATAGCCATAAGGCTCTTTTTAAGAATGAACAGTGGTGCCATCTAGTGGTAACATTACAACACTGAGTTAATGTCCTTTGAAGTGGACATTAATAGTTAATCAGAAGGTATTAATCGACAATCTTAATACAGTTATTTGCTTGCATCTCTTATCAGAATCCTTGCATTAAGATTTGGATCATTGTCTGAAACAACGACAGACAACAATTTTATCTTAGCCTCACATTCCTTTCTGTGTAATTTATTTTTTCACACTATGATGCAATGTTGTCTCTCAGTGTCGACCCTAATGGTGGATTCACACGAAGCACGATTTTAGCTCATTTTTCACCTTATTTGCAAGCATTTATTTCTTTTCACATTTCGTTTGCGAATCATGTGGCCAGCAGGGACAATGTGAAAAATATCTGGTAACACAAATTAAAGAGAATGCAATTCATTATCTCGATTTAAAAAATAAAAATTTGAGAAATGAAATTTTAGAAACATTAAATCTGTAAAATGAATAAACAAAAAAAAGTTAAAAAAAAAATTAAACTTGGAATATGAAAATGTAAAATCTGATTATTTAAACCAAAAATACACCTGAAAACATAAAATGTGATTTTAAAAATCGTTTAAAAAATATGATCAGCACAGCTACTCTCAAAACCTTTTTTAGTCTTTATTAAATTGTTTTTATTTCCATTTATAAAAAGGTTTCTTTTGCTTGCAGAAATTTTGGCGTACAATTTACTCCATACTTCTTGAGGAGCTAAAACTGAAAGCTACAGCTCTGGCGCCCCTAGTGGCTAAGAGTTACACAGTTGGGTTAAGCCTGACCTTATGTCACACCTTTTACCACTTTGGATGAGGATGTTCCATGAAATCACCAGTCTTTCATGTTCCAGTTAAGGCAGATGAGGCTCCGCCCCCCTCCGTCCCCTGAAGACATCTGTGAAGCTGTGTAGGTCGACTAACGAACTGTTACATCTACCAGGGACACAGACCCCACTCCATGGACTTCCTTTGCACACCTGCTGATGCTCAGATATTAATTCACTTCTCATGCTGCTCCACTATTCCCTGCAAGATGTTGTCCTTGTATCAGCGTTTCTTGTTGCACTGAGGTTTTTGTTTTTTTGCAATCTCATGCTGGATCCTGCTGAGGATAAATCATGAAATATAATTTTTTTCCTCCCTCTATCCATTGCAATTCTTTTCTCTTGTTTCCCCAACTACAAGGGCAGTGCTTTTTATGGCATAGAGGCCTCAGACACAGCGTCCCACCCCATGGATAATGTCTGTGTACTGTCTTTCTACTTGGACGGGCTGGACCTAAACTGAATTTCCCTTCGGTGATCAATAAAGTATAATTGAATCGAATGTGTGATAGTGGAAAAACAAAACAGTTGGGGATTTTTTTAACAAACATGTTTTTTTGTACTTTTGAGATAATTCAAATTTTTAAAAAGAGAGAAATGACAAAGCGACCCAGACCCATGATTTCCTCAGCTGCTGTGTATTTCTCAGAAGTTACAGCTACAGAGCCCTATGTCATAATGTTACATAACTACTGACTTCACCTTTGTGTGTGAGGGTTTGAACGGTAAACTACTGGTTAGTGGGACTGGAAGCCACAGAAGATGGGATTGCAGCATGTAGGCTGGGAATTTCCACATTTGAACTGGACGGTTTCTGGGCTTGTTGGGGTCTTGAAATGTGTACTCATGGTTTTTAAATTCAAAAGAACCCAAAAGATTTACAGAAATATACTTTCTGTTTTCAAGCCATGAATGCTGACGTTGCAGCAGTTTTAGGAGGATTGCCAAAGAATCCTTTCAGCACAAAGAAAGCGACTCAGCATACTGTAAATGTAATGATTTCCTTATAAATATATATATCAGCGTGCAACCAGGGCCTTAAAACCTCTCGCTGTGGCGCCGGGTCACCCTGTGTCCACACAGCCCACTGAGCGAATGACCACAAACACAGCTTTCTCTGCGAAATCCCACCATCAATAGGGGCTTTTTTGTTTTGCAGCCTCAGTTTACCGCAGGCATCCACAGACAGGCTGCCTTAAGACCTTCCCCTCTCTGTGCCCCCCCCATGTGTGCAGCTAATGCTGCTGGATCCTTACATAACAAGCAGAAAAAAACGCCTTCTGTAGCTTTTTTCTTTCAAATAGCACTGCTAAAGAAAAGCAGAGTCTATTCTAAACATCCCGGCCTGCAGCTTCCTGTTGCCAAGAAAAACATAAATCAGAATTATAGATCAAAAGTATATCAGTTGAATAAATACATGAACACTGTTATTCACGCTTTAAGACAATATTTTTTTCAACTATTTTAGCTAAATATGCTTTGCAAAAAAGAAAAAAAAGAACAAAGAATTAGAAATAATGCTGTTGTTTTTCTGTGTTACACAACAAACAAGAAAATATGACATAAAAAAGATGGTGTCTGTTTTCATAAACAGGAACGTGTCCTTAAATCTGTGGGTCATTTGATGCACATTTACTGATTTCTGCCAAAAGAAGCGACAGAAACAAACTGACCCTTGTTTGTCTGACCAGAGAGCCAGTGTGTGCGAACACAGCGCCATCTAGTGGTAAACTGCAACAAACGAAAGAAAGTACTTTTAAGAGCATTTTCCTTTGGTTTGAGCAGCAGATTGACATATTTGGTTAATAGGATCATTTATTTAAAAACCGAGAAACAAACTATAACTCCTTCTGATTACTAGTGAATAATATTCAGTTATCTTCATTTAAGGGCATAAATACCTACTTTATTGGCAGATCAGTTTATTTACCTGCTCAAATTAAGGGTCCTGTCCTGTTTTGCTGATGGTAGCCCAACAGCTTTGCTTTCAAAAGCAGATTGTTATGACTGAAGCCATAAACTTCTGCTTTGAAGGAAGCTGAGGAAGAAAGAGGGGAGGAGAACAAAGGGAAAGATGGAGACAGGAAAGAGAGCATGAGAACAAAATAAAACAAAACAGCTGAAATAGGCATAGAAAATATACAGCAACTCCTAGAAATCTGCTTCCACACCTGCATGAAACAAGAGGAACAGAAAACAGCAAAAAGCAAACAATCCAAGTAAACATCCCAAAGCAGCAGGTTTCCCTTAGACATCCATGCGTGTCGTATGCAGCTTCATATTTAGTATTAGTGTTTAGTATCTGAACACCTGCAACCAAACTCAGCATTTAATTACTCTATAAATCAATCCTTGAAATATAAAAATGAATACAATAAGAGATCCGTATAAAATATTGATTTATTACTGTATATTTTTAGTGTTTTATTCATAATTGTGAAAAATTATTGTTTACAGTCATTGAGCCATAATTCAGTTTTAATAATGTAAATATTGAATAAGAGCATTTTATAATAATCATTTAGTACATAATAGTAACTGGAGGAAGGAGGAGGCTGTTTATCCAAAGTTTTATTGGAAAGTTGAGTGGAAGGAGAAAGAAAACAATAAAGTAACGGCAGCAGATAAAGGAGCAGAAAATGACCAAGAAGCAAAACGTTTGTGCAGCATTTCATGGAAAATGTGACGGATTGTTCAAACTGGACACGTTTTCCTGAAGGTCAGCTTAGTTAAATGTGAGCTTTTATGTTCTCAAAGAATGAATGCTGAGATTTAATTATCTGTAAGAATATGGTTTGGATAGAATATAGATCTGAAACAGATCAGTGAAATTTTAACAGATTTACTCAAATTAAATGAACTCATTTCCACTTACAGGTCGGCTGCAGGAAGAAAACAGAAAATCCACATTTCTGAAGAAAAATAACTGATGAGGGAGTTTATTGTACAAGTTTAAACTTTATTTAACGGTTTAGAAACAAGATTTGCATGAAATCAGCATTTAAATGAAAAGTAAAAGAACTTGAAAATATCATCCTGTCCATAAAGTTTCTATCCAACTAAATAAACCCATTCTTTTAAACAAACATAGTTTAGTGCTTTAAATATGGCTGTTCTGGTGCGAAAACAGAAAGTCTAACCTAAACATGGAGCTTAAGGGTCCTTAAAGTTCTCAGAGGAAAGCATAATAATAATAACAACAATACATGGAGTGGTAGCGTCTGCAGATTCAAGAAATAAGAAAACATCTCCATCTTCTCTTATGGCTTTTATTCGTCTTTTTATTTCTCAGTTGTATTAAACCTTCAGGTTAAAAGGATTTTTATTCCACTTCGGAAGCTTTCAGAGTTTTTGTGACTCAAACTAAAACCAGAGGTTTTCCAATGTGTAACGAAGCAAACGTGAAACGAATCAAGTGAAACATTCACAGCTTTGAAAAGCAGAAAGAAACGTTTGTTGGATTATTATGGTTCACAAGCAACAGACGAAGCAAAACTCCTCCTGGACAAGAAGCCGAAGAGGAACCAAGAAACGTGTCCAGCATGCAGACAGTTCACAAGAGTGGCGTTACCATGGAAACCCATTTTCACCACACAGTATTAGATAGCATCTTAAAATAACGAGACAGCGAAGTTATTAAGATACGGAGATACTTGGTACCTTCTAATGACTTGGCCATTATTATCTTGATAAACTTGTTTATTTTTTCTGGAAATGTTTTCATACGTTACAGATGATCTGAGACGATAAACATTCGCTTTCTAAATGAGGTAAAAACCTTTAAATCAACGGACAAAATGAAACATTTTTGTTCACCTGAAGTTTTTCGTTTTAAGACCCTATAAATTTATTCCATCTTTAGTTTATTTCGTACAAAGTTTAAAAAGGTTTTTGTGATGATGATGCTTCTCTACATTAAGGCAGCTTGATGCTTCCTGTTTGAACAGGAAATTAGGGACATTTTTCCTCTTTTGATTGTGTGTCTGTTCTTAAAGGAACAAAAGCAGCTTTAAATTTCAAGCTTTCTTTCTGAGATGATTTAAGGCAATGGCTCTAATCTGGTTGATTATTTGATTTCTTAATCATGAAGAGTAAAAATCGGCCACCTGAGGGGAAGAACCGAATGCTTTGTTTACAAAATGTCCCAGAATGAACTGGATCATTCATCAGGAGACATTTTATTCTGATCTGTTAAACCGTGTTTCTTTAAATCACTTTAGGCTTAATGAAAGAAAAACCAGACAAAGATAAAAAATAAAAACCTGAATGAAAAAGTCCATCGTCTCCTCAGAGCTCAGATAAACTGGCCTCCCCCTGAACCCGACAGGTGATCAGGCTGCACCGCTCAGAGACCAATCCGACGCTGCCGATTATCTGACGCGCTCATCTACTTTCACAAAACTCAGCTGCTCCTAAGCAGAAACAAAAACAACACAAGGTCTGTCGTATTGCACATGTCTGGGGGGGGGTCAGGTCTGCAGCATCGGTGGAGGAGTTTCCCTTTAAGGTCTGATGCGGCAGGATTTAAAGTACCGAGTGGAACAGCTTCAGCTCCACTGTGGCGTCGCTCCTGGAGGACTGAGCGACGGCAGCGGTGAGTGAGCAGAAACACATCAAGCCTGAAGATTTTCATCTAGTAAATGTTACGCTTCAGAACGGGCCGGTGTGATTACCATTTCAGTTATAAACATGGCTCTGCCAGCAACAGGTGGGGGCGGGGAGCTCCATGGAGCTGGAGAACACTGCGTCCCATGTGTGGCATTAAAGGCATGTTGGAGAAAACGTAATATTAACATTTAGTGAGATTCGCCACAGAAAAACAGTCTGACTACTTATCAGGGGCTCTTTAGAGGATCACGTGTGGCTTTTAGGAGCAGCTGGCTGACAGCAGAGAGTAGAAACGCCAACAGGAACTGGCATTTTACATTGAAGAGAAGTTTTAACGTTTGGTGGCGTTTAGCTTTCTGGGAAACGGTTTTAGAGCTTTTCAGATAGAATGAAAGGGAATGGAGTTTATAAAAGCTGCTGCACCGACCGCCTGCATCTGCAGTAACGCCTCAGTGGCAGAGTTACGCTGAAGTTAAAGAACATTAGTCAGAAAGAGTTTGTTTCCTTTTAACCTACAGGATGATTATCTTGTTTAATATTTGAAGTGAATCCTGTTAAAAACAGGTAGTAATAGACCCTGCTGGGATTAAAAGCATGCTAAGCTAAAACCCTAAAGCAACTTGCTACCTGTGAACCGATGTTGTTCTGCAGCACCAGAATCTGGATGTTTTACGGGCCTGAGGTCACAGCTCTGACTCACCGCTCCGCAGCCAGACCTCAGGATTAACAGGGAACTACAATCATCAGCTGGAGGGACTGAAAACAAAGAACGAGTAAAACGGCTGCATAAACAGGGCAGTGTGGCTCCCCCTAGTGGTCATAAGCAGCAAGGCAGCTTTCAGGAACCATCAGGGTTCCATCAGACGGTGAACAGACATAAACCCATTAGACAGCATCATTAAAGGCAGCAGTGACAGCGATCGTTGATTTGAATTTAGAAAAATACACAAGGTTTGAGCCTATGAAGGGAAATCTCTTTTCATCTGGTAAAAGGCACACGATCGACCGCAGAAGAAGAGTAAGAACCCTTAATTGTGCAAAACAGCTCAGTTATTTTCTCAGTAATAGAAAACAAATCTTGCATGATTGGCTCCATGGAGGCGTCAGAGACATAAACCGCTCAGTCTCTGCCTTTCATCCAACGGATGGACCTTTGCTGCAGCTAAAAACAGGCTGAAGGTCGAAGACTTACTTCCTCCAGAGTGGATTAAAAAAAACAACAACAAAGTTTCCACATTAAATGAAATTAAGCAGCAATTTTCATTTATTCCCTCTTTGTTTGTTTCGAGTCTAAACCTCTAAAATTCAGTTTTCTCTCAAAGACAGCAGGAAGCTGCTGCCTGAGGCGCCGTCCCGCGTTACTCGGGCGCCGGCGGGGGGGCGGTGCCTCCTAGCGCCTGCGCGTTGACGATGACCTGAATGATGAAGTCCTTCTGGATCTTGGTGTCCTGTAGCCGCGTCTTGTCCGTGAGCAGCTTCCCGGAGAAGAACCAGCGCTGGTTGAGCACGTCGATGTCCTCCTGGGTCTGGAGCTGCTTCTTCAGCTGCCCGATTGTGTCGGCCATGCTGGCGCTGAGACGCACGTCCTTCCCTGTGGAGAGGCGGACCTACAGGAGCAGCAGGAACCACATCTTTAGGCCTCAAACACCAGACGGCTCATATTCAGGCTGCAGCAGTTTACCTTCAGCTGAAACTCTTTCTTGGACGCTGCTGGCGGCTCAGGGCCGTCACTGGGGTCCTCATCACTGCACTCCGAGATCAGGTTGACGGGGGGCGCCAGGCAGTAGACGGGGAGCTGGTAGCGGTTCCCCAGTTCATCATAACATTCAGTCAGAGTCCCTGAAAGAGGATCAGGAGTCAAACACGTCTGAGACACGGTGCTGGAAAGGCGCCGCGTCTCCTCCTCACCGTGCGGCAGCGTGATGCTGGCCCCGTCCACTATGGCCTGGGCCAGCTCGTGGTCGTTGCACTCCAGCGCCACGGCGGCGGCTTTCAGGGCATCCCAGATCTCCTTCCGGCCCTCGAAGGCCGGCGCCGTGTCCCAGAACTCGTCCCGCTTGCTGCGCAGCTGCCCCTCCGTCATCGGGTAGTCGCTCTTCCACTTGGGACGGTCTTTCTTCAGCGGCTCGTTGCGTCCTGTGATGAAGTGAGCAGATATTTAAAATAAAACTAATGGAAAGTAAAACAGACAGAAGCAAACTGAAGCGAAGCAGCTTCATTTTTCTGTTATCACATGAAGACAAACTTCAATGAATTTAAGATCCAACTTTCAGTCACAATAAAGTTGCATATAAATTGTGTCAGAAATAAAACCAATAACAAAGCAAATACTAAAGTGGAGTCAGAATTTCAGGGTTTTTAAAGCTCAGCCATCGGGTCACCTGAAGGAAAGTACTCCTGACCCGTCTGTCATGTTCTGAGGTTCCCAGAATGACTGGATTTATTACAGAAAAGTCAGATTATTGTGGAAAAGGTCATTTTAACACAGCATCATGTTAACTTGTTTCATTTAAAAACAGGCAGCAAACAGCAGTCATCAAACTCTGTCTGGCTGCACATGTGAGACCTCCAGTGTCATGGCGCCGGCCGCCTCAGAGCGCTGAACTATAAATGTTTAGAATTAAGAAAGAAATCCTTTCATTCTGCATTTATATATGAGATTAAAAAAATAAATAAATAAAAAAAATAAATCTGAAAAACACTTAAAACCCAGCAAAGTTCTTCTCTAGAACTTTTTTTTTTTTAAGAACTTTCATTTCTGGATTGTATTTTTGTTTTGATTTTTTGTTTTTAATTTTTAAAACGTGTTTCTCATCATCAGCAATAATGGAACAAAACTCAGTGACTGGTTCCAAAAACCTCCGTCTGTGACCCCAAAATAAAAATCCAACAAACTGCCGATTCCCAAAAAATACACACAATGACTTCATTCATTCTTTGAATGTATTTTTAAATTATTAAACTGTATAAATCCTTTAAATCATGTATTAAAATCAATAAATGCTACGTTTTTCATGGGACATTGATATTTCTGTATTTAACGACATGTTTTGGTCCCCATGGACCTCTGGGTCACATCAGTGACTGAAAGCCATGTTATGAGTTTTACATTCGTTCGTTGATCTAAGGCATCAGATCTGGATAAAATAACCTGCAGTTCGAATGAGTCGCTTGATTTTCTCCACCTCATCAGCATCAAACTGCCTGAATGTTCTCTGCCCAGTTTCCTACAAACACTATTTGACTGTATTTGCATTTCAGGGCTTCAATAGAAGACTTTATGGTTTGCAGGTCAGACAGAAGAAACCAGGAGCTTTGATGAGCGCGTCCATGGAAACACTCCTTTAATTGTCTTTAATACGGTTAAAGTGCGTCACAGATTTATTTCAGGCTGATTTGGCTGCAACAGAACACACAGTATTTGAAGCGATCCGAGTGTCTTTGGCCAGAGACGGAAAACACTCCCACCAAACAGCGACGTGTCATCGGTTTAAAATTAGCAGCTGGTGCAGAGTTTGCAATATGCATGAGGCTAGTGTGGCCTCCGCCAGTCTGTGTAACTTTATCCACCAACGGTACGAACACAAAGAACGGGCAGGACAGTTTAAAATATTTATTGAAAACCCCAAATGAAATATCAGAATGAAATAAATCTCAGTTGCATCTTTATGTCGAAATGTCTGTTTATCGACATCACAGGCAGCTCAGAGCAGCTATGAGGACGACAGCGTACAGAAACCATCAGGGTTAAACAAACATTGTTGACGACACAGAAAAGGTTTTAAAAGAGAAACTTGAAAATGAACATTAAAGAAAAAAACTAAACAAAAAAAAAAACAGGATTTATATGGAAATTTGGGGAAAGAAATCAATTAGGAAAAGAAACTTTCTTAATCAAATAAGGTTTTGAGAAAAACTGCTGTTTATATATTATGTACTACAATTATAAGTTTATATTCTTTAATGTTTTTTTACTTTCTTGATTAAAGATTTCTCTATTTCATTTTTTTATTGAATTTTCTTTCCCAGCTCTGGGACAATAAAAATGTTGCGAACGTCCAGCAGACCTCCTTCACTCCTAACTTCAGAGGAAAGCTGCTCCAAGAAGTGAGGAGAATGTGATCTAGAAAACGCAATTACAAAAGAATGAAATTCATAAAACAAAATTAGAAAAAAAGCCTTAAAAAAAACTAAAAAGGTAAGAAAATAGCAAAGTCACACTTGGAATTTAATTTCCATATTTAGAACATGTTCTTTGATTGCAAAAATAATGGAAGAAAATGTACTTTTCCTTCATATCAATATTGATCCAAAGTGATCCTTAGCTAGCTCTACAGTTATGCTGCTATAGGCTTCGGCTGCTGGAGGACGTGGGGACAACCTTTCTGCTTCATTCTATCCTGCAGTTTTTGTTAGCTCAACAACTCTTGCTGCTGTTCGTCATCACAGCAGCTTCATCTTGGCTGGTTCGGTTTAGCTGAAACCGTTATTGCTGCTAATCTTTAAGGACATCAGTATCAGTAAAAATGGCCTGATATTGTTTTTGTTTTTTTAATCCAAAGGGTGGGGAAAAGGATTTGGGTAAATAATAGATACCAATACTGGCCCTGCATTCAAGTACTTTCTAGTTGTTCCAGGCCTTCCATACATGGCAGATGGTTGCCATATTAAATCCAGCATCAGAAAAAGGCAGGTCAGTGATATTTAGTATGACCAACCACCTCTTGGAGTATCCGTGTTCTGGGTTCTCTGGAAACGTGTTGAATACATTGGTGTAAAATACTTCAGAGATTTGTTATGATGAAGGACGAAGCTGAAAGGACACTCTGGTGTTTATGCTTTAGAGCCCATCCACCGTGTGACTGGAGCCCTGGGAAGGACACAAGAGGCAGCTGGTGTCCTGACCATCGACGCCACCCGACGATCCGACATACCTTGTGGAAACGCGTAGACTGATGGTACGTCGCAGGTTGCAGACAGATAAGGTCATCTGGTCGCGCTTCGGTCGGAGAATCTGATACATATGTTTGGGGCGGGCTGTGTCATCAATGCAACCTGTTGTGGCTGCTGCCCACCGATGCTCACAGTGATGGAGTCCATCTGCTGTCGGGAGGCAGACCTGGACCACATACTGCGGGTCGGTTTGTGCTTTACCAATGTTCGGAGATTTAGATTGCTGAGCCAAGAGGTGGACGGCTTGGAGGCGGCCATGGCGTCCCTGAAGGACGTCCGAGCAGAAACACTGGACCATCTGGTAAAGGTAGAATGAAGCTAACAGGATGATGAGGGAGAGCAACCCGACTGCCCACTGTGGAAACAACGAACCAATAGACCTTTTCTTTGGAAGATGGGACCCGCTGTGGTTAAGTGACTCAATGCTGCAGAGATGTGTTTGGGGGAGGGCGTGCAGGTGGTGCAGTGGTTAGTGCGCACGACCCATGTATGGAGGCCTTAGTCCTCGACGCGGGCGACCCAGG
>JAUZNJ010038230.1:0-11157 GCA_034780135.1 Jordanella pulchra
AAGGTAAAGAACATTGGAATGCTCCTAAAAATGACTCTGCAGCATCCAAAAATGTAAAAAGATGCTCATTCGGACCTCTATAATGGTAGTCCTAAAAGGGTTAATGTTTATCATTATTAAGCAAGGACAGATGGATACCCACATGTTGTCAGCCGGAACAAAACCTCCTGATCAGCGTCATTTTTTTGAGGGAAACTTTCTTATCCCTCCACATCCTGTATTTCTTTAAAATTGCTGTTTTAAGGGGAACAAATTTGGTCGTGCTTAAAACATGAGGCCTTCAATTAATGGAGTTTGAAACTGGACAAGAAAAGAAAACCTGGACCGAAACATCTACGTGCTTATAGTCTGTGGTAAGGGAAATCGGTGAAATCACTATTTGCTTGAACAAAAAATCTTAATGTTTTTTGGCGAAAATCTTTCTGCCCTTATTGGGGGTATTTCATTTACACGTTAATGATAGGACAATGTTAGTTTATATAAAAGGCAATTATCAAAAGAATGTAATTTAACGGGAAAGCCTAACCAATGCAAATGTGTAGCATGAAAAAAACAACTATTCAACAAAAGGACTCAGACTCTTTAATGCAATGTTAAAGAATAAATGGCTGTTTAGTTTTCATGAGTATAACCCACAGAAGGGGTGATTATTTCACTTTTCTAAAGTTTCTAAATGTAGTTGGTCCATTTTTAGATGCTTCCTTTCTAGATAACGATTTAAACAATAATAACTTTGACATATTTTATTTTATTAATTTGAATTTATCGATGCTACCTACTCTGATAAGTTCAAATAATTTGTTAGCTTTCCTTCATGGCAGGACTGGTGTCATGGATTGATCTAGATCCGCTCTTTTTCTGAGGATTAGTCTCAGCATGACCAGACGGATTCGGCCTTCTTTTAACAACTCTCAGAAACTACAGAGCATTGATCGCTGCAGATCTGGAGCAAAAGCTGATCTAATAAAGGAAATGTGTGTCTCTGTTAAAAAGCTCAACTAAGCCGACAACATTAGTTGGTTGAATGTTTAAAATGTGTGGGAATGAGTGTAATTCAGAGGAAGTGAAATGAGGGCTCCTCATTTTGTCTGGATGAAGCACGGAGTCTCCTGGGAAGCCTTCAAATCCTCTCTGGAATGTGTGTCAGGGAACTGGGGGGGGGACGACTTGTCACCACATTTGAACAGAAAATGCAAATATTTCTGCCTAACTGTGTCTTTTCAGTTACATGCTTTGAGTCACTAACTTTCTTTTTCTTTCTTTGGCTCGTCTTTATATTTTTTATCTTTCCTTCTTTCTCCCTCTATCCAATGCTTTTGGATTTTTCTTTCAGATTGTCACAGTAGCAGCCTGCTTACTACATTTCCTCAGCTGCCTTTTCTAATGTGCTAATTTATTAAGCCTGGATTTCTTTTGATTACATTAGTATGAGTAAGTGTCTTAAAATAGAAAGTAAATGCATAGTTAGTCCTTTTTTTTTCTTGTATGCTATTAATTTTACTTGTTTAGATTGAGGATCCTTGTATGGTAATATTTAGATTTAGTCAACCTCTGTGTATAATGGGCTTTAGTTGGAGAAAAAAACAATCCACCGTCCAGTTTGCTCCAGTAAGTGAGCTAAGACTGGTTCAGAAACTAAGGCCGTTCTGAAAAGTACTCGATTTAATTTACAAGGTAACATTTATTCATCTTATTTTTTATTAATTTATTCATTTTGTTTATTTATTAAACTCCTGCCCATTTCTATTTATCTGGGCCTTGATTCATATATCCATTTATTTATCCATTAATGAATCTATCCATTTATTCCTTCATTCATTTTTCCATTTATTTTTTTCTTTTATTCAGCGGCCGGATTATATTCGGTTTGAACAACGTAAAAAAGTAAACAGAAGTATGAACATTTGACATCTTGATGGATTTGAAACAACCTCACCAGATCTTAAAGATGAAGATGGCAAACTGTCAGAAATTTACTTAAATAATCTATTCTTAGTTCTATAACAGTTTGATTTGGGTTTTTATTCTTTGATCAACAAACTTTAGGAAGAAATTTAAAACTGCTTGTTCCACAAAATAATAATAAAAAAAATGTTTCAATTAGATAATTTAGTCTCTTCTGCAGAAACACAACTTTGTTACAAGGAACTGATGGTTTGAGTGTAGCTTTCATCATTTCCTCAGATGTTAAAAGCGGTTGTTTGATTTTAAATACTTGTTCTTACTTTTCAACTTGTTCTGCATGTGATGTAGGATGGTGATGGCGGAAGGAGCCCAGAGAGACAGAGGGAGGGTTCCTGGAAGAGCAGAGGGGAGACAGATCTTCACTGAGCTGGGTGAGAACAAGTAAACAAGCCAGGATTGATCACCTTCAGTTTATCTGTTTCTCTCATGTATCAAACATTCCCACCATGGTTCATATGATTTAAGATTTTATATTCTTGGATAAGAATAGCATGTTCTGTCAAACAGTAGCTGGTGTCTCCTTTTTTTTCCACAGGGGAGAAGGACTTTGATTCTATTTGTCTTTCCACATATCGAACTGCCTGCAAGCTCCGATTTATACAGAAGAGATGCAACTGTGGGTTTCATCACACGTTTAAACTGGTATACGACCCAATGGGTTTAGAATAGGAGAGGAAGCTGATTGTTCTCGTATCGTCCTCCCTCCAGTGCATCTGATCGACATTTACAACGTGATCGAGGCGGTTCGGGACGCCGGGCTGAACGCAGTAGAGCTCAACGCCGGTATCTCCGTTACCAGACTGGAGAACCTGGTTTCCTCCCTGTTCAACCAGCTCAGCAAACGCCTTCCCACCACACACATCATCAACCCGCAGGAGAGCACCGTCCTGCTGGTGGAATTTATTCTGGCCGCCGTTGACTGGTAACCATTTTAATAAGAGAGTGAGCTTTTCTTTACTGAAACGGATATTCAGTGTTTCTGTCCTTTCAGTGATCCAGAAAGCCGCCTGACTGTCCTTTCTGTGAAGGCGATGCTCTCTATACTTTGTGGAGGGAAGTTGATAGATAAACTGCGCTGTGAGTAACTGTCGTTTTTATAGTTTGCTTGGATACTTTAATGTGTATTAATATGTTTTCTTGTTATTTAAAAGGATTAATAAATTAGCTGTAATGGCAGAAGTTTGAAAGTAGCTGTTGTTTTCGTTGGTGTGTTATTGGTTTATTTTGTTATCAGACAAAGATATAGAAAAAGTACATTTAGTGGGATGATTTAATTTATTAAGCAAA
This sequence comes from Jordanella pulchra, assembly GCA_034780135.1. Lineage (NCBI taxonomy): Eukaryota > Metazoa > Chordata > Actinopteri > Cyprinodontiformes > Cyprinodontidae > Jordanella > Jordanella pulchra. The sequence goes on from JAUZNJ010038230.1 coordinate 3,253, forward strand.
AGTAATCAAACCAAAATGGCTCTATGTTAAACAGTAATCAGCCCCACAGCACCACCAGCACCAGTCCTCCAGATTAGTTTACCATCAGGTTTTTGACATTAAACAGTTGGTTTCAAACACTCTGTTGGATTTGAGACCAGACTTTGACTAGGTCATTCCGTCTTTTGAACCCATTTTTTTTATAATGTTTAGCTGCACCTTTGAGTGTCAGGTCTGGTGCAAAATTTGTGTGTTCCAGATTTGCCGTAAAAATTAATTGTTTGTCTCTTCATCCCACTGATGAATTTCACAAAGGTTTAAGACACCATAAGAAATATATTTTTTTGTTTGTTTTTTAAAGTTCAGTCGTTCTTTCATGTAGTTTTTTAATCATCAGAGGTTTTTTGCTTCAGACATCCCATTTCTTACCCAGTCTCCTTCCTATTTTTATAACCACAACCACAGATTGAGGTGAATGAGACCTGCAGGGCTTTAGATGCTGTTGTGGATTCTGTTGTGACCCTTTAGACAAGTCATCCTTTCACTTAGGATGGTTTTCTTTTTTTATATTTATAGTTCGTGGGAAGGTTTATCATCGTTTCCTGTTTTCCCCATATGTGGATAATGTCTCACTGTAGTTTGCTGGAGACCCAACGCTTTAGAAATGGCTTCGTAATGCTTTCAGACCAGCAGACATTGGTCACATTGTTTCTCTGTTCTTTAATTTATTAGACTGGGACATAAATTGTTGTTTTTCGCCTGCTTCATACTGTCAGGCTGGTTCATTTAAGTGATTCTTTTTAATCCATGAAATCTGTGAGTGGCTAGCTGTATTGAACTAAATTTATAATGTGTTTACATATGTTTCTATTGGTTTTGATATCATGAATATATATATATATATATCAGACTGTGTGAGCACACGGTTCAGATGCATGATTTTTAGTAATAATGATATTTTTGTTTATAGATGTATTTTCTCAGGTGTCTGACTCCAAGGGGGTCTTAGTTCTGTCCAAGTTTGACAGTTTTTTAAAAGAGGCTCTCAAACTGCCCACTGCTCTACATGAAGGACCGTCTTTTGGATACACTCACACTGTGGCTCGCTCCTGTTTCCCACAGCAGGTACGCTGTGCTTTATTCATCTGATCTGAGCACACATGCAGCTTCTCTTCAAATCTTCCACGTAGAAAATAAAAGCTAGACAATTGAATAAATAGCTGTTCATTTTGGTTGGTTGTGGTTGTTCCTTTATAATGTTTTCTTTTTCTTTTTTTGGTGTGTAGAAACGTGTGATGCTCAACATGTTCCTGGACATTGAGGCTGAGCCTCCCGAGTGTCTCGTCTGGCTTCCTCTGATGCACCGCATGGCCAACGTGGAGCATGGTAAGCACACACTGATCCGTATGCCCTCCCACTCATGCAGACTTACCCACTTTTAGATCCTTCTGCAATTTGGACGTCATCCAGTGTTTTAGCATTTTTTCTGAGGATGCTTTTTTTTTAAACATAATTTTCTCAGTTTGATACAAAAATTTTGAATTTCAAATAAACCAAGAGAAGGCGATAGATTCAAATTATTTTAATCAGAATCGTGCAAGATCTCATCAGAAGGCTTTTTAAAAGGCATGATAAATAATCATGCTTTTTATCATGATAACACACAAGTGAAAAAAAAAGAAACATTTATTAACCAATAAAACTAAACAATAAATAGCAAATAGCAGTGCTAACGTTGTTTGCCCTTCATGTGACTCTGGGCAGGACTGGTGAATCCACGAAGGAATCGACCCAAGCATGCACATATCAGCCGAAACAAGGGATAAAAACTCTAATATGGGCTTAAAATATTCTCTGGCTGATTTATTGGGTCTATTAACTCAAACACAGAAGGCCCAGACCAGAGGGGAAAATGATCGCAAGCATCAATATTGATTCTGTTAAAAGAATAGTAGCTTTATTTGATGAAACGATAATGAACCTTTTTACTTCTAAATGTTAAAGTTGACTATGTCACAATTACTGGTGTTTTAAAAAAAACTGTAAATCACCAAAAAAACAAAGAGCAAACAAAAAAACAACTAAAACCAGCATCTTAGTGGTTATTGGCTCTTCGCATCGACATAAAAATGGCCTGAAATGATTTTTAGCTCCATAAATCGCAATAAGATGAAACAAAATGTTTCACTTTTTTTGCAACAAGAAAATTAATTAGGTAATGAGTAGAAATCCAGCAGAAGGATTCAGTTAGAAATGTTCCTGATGTTCTAAGCATCACCTCAATTGTCTGTGGATCCATACAAATAATGGCTTCATTTCTCTTTAAACTCACATCTTAGTCTTTAGTTTTTACATCCAAGCTAGTTGTTTTTTTTAAGTAATTTACTATTTAATAAAAAAACACACAAAATATATGTTTTTTCACTATTTATATGTGTTTATAAAAACTATGATCAGAAAGGAACAGATAAATTTAAAATAAAGGTTCAAAACCAAAATAACTGAACGAGCTGTCGGTAAAAGCAATGAATTTGTAAAATGGATTTCATAAGAAATTAAAGATTTAAAAACAGTGATGTCATCAAATAGCAAAATGTTAGAGTTCACAGAAATGATGTGGAAAGTATTTTTGATGGTATTACGTTTTTAACATTTTTAAATGCTGTAAAAGATAATTACAGAAAATGTTAATAACTGATAAAAGATTAAATAATCTAAAAAAAAACAATAAGTAACCAAATTGATGTAAAATGAATTAAAGGCATTGATTTGGGAATGTGAGCAGCCTTAAGTAAATTTTAAAGCTACTTTTGAATTAAATTAACTGGAAAATAAACGGAGGAAATGTTTATACAAATGTAAAAAAAAATGTAAATAGTGTTCTGAAACGTGAATAATTATATTTATTGTAGTTTTTTTATCAATAGGTTATTTTTGTTGTATTGTCTTAGGTCTGTGTTTAAAATTACAGTCTGAACTGTAATCGTTCTGAATTATCTCCTGTTTTTTTTTTTTTTTTGTTTTTTCAGTCTATCATCCAGTTTCCTGCTCCTACTGCCGCAGTAATGGGATCACTGGCTTTCGCTATCGCTGCCTCCGCTGCCGGAGTTATCAGCTCTGCCAGAACTGCTTCTGGCGTGGAAACACCAGCGGCTCCCACAGCAACCAGCACCAGATGAAGGAGCACTCCTCCTGGGTGGGTCGCTGTGTGCTTACTTGTGTGTCACACCAGGGGGCAGTGTCTGGAATAAAACACAGACCATTTAATCGTCTTCTCATATTTAAAAGAAAAAAACTTGATTAAGAGCTTTTGTTCAGTGGTAAAGTTAAAATCTTAAAATAGATGGTATCAATTGGTGCTTTTATTTCCAGTTTATCCAGATTGGTATAAACTGCAGAGGTATTGTGTTTTTAAAATCTCCATGAGAGGAAGAAGCATCGAGGGTAAAATGATTTCAATAGAGAAATAATAGATTATTAGATGCAGACATTGAATTATTCATTAAGAAGCCTTGGCATATTAGTGCTCAAGTTACTGGGAGAAACCAGTGCAGCTTCCAGTCTGTCCCAAAATTCTTCCTATCACTAGAGACTCATTCTAATGACCCACAGCAGAGTTTGTATATCATTTCCAGCCAGTAAAAGGTTTTAGTTTGTGCAGTTTTAGCTCCTCAATGATTTTATCCTGCAAGGAATCTGATTTAGATTATTCCATCCATTCATCCGTACGTCAGACTTAAGAAAAAATGTATGTTAAATTGAATTAGAAAGTGCATAAACACCTTTTAAAAATATAAAATTTTTGTAAGTTTTAACTTTTTTGTTTCCTTTCTAGATAACTATTAAAGGAAACGTAAGTGTAACGTGCACATGTACAACTTTATTTTTGCAGAAGTCACCGGCGAAGAAGTTTGGTCGAGCTCTTAGCAGGACTCTTGGCTGTGTATCTTCAAGAGAACCGCCTCACCCGATTTACCCGGAGGAGCCTGAGCGGACCCTTAACCTCGCCAACATAGTGTAGGACGCCACAGCAAGGACACACAAATGACAATGAAATAAATGAAAAGCACAGGAACAGATCATCTCTGTTTAATAACAGAAGGGTTGTTACAAGAAGTTGGGTTGAACCTGAATGATATCTTTTATTAAGTACTTAACACACTAGCTTCACCAAAATATATTTACATTTAATACTGTCTTTATTTCAGTTTGGACATTTTCTGTCAAACACTTTTATAAAAAAAAAAATGCATCTTTAAAAATGTACTTGTGTGTTTCCCCGATTTTTTTTAATTGATTTGTTTTTAAATAAATATTTAATATTAGTATATTTGGTTTTTACAGAAGTCAACATAGCAGGGAAATGACATGAAATATTAAGGCTGACTAACAGTAAATATTGGACAGTTAGGTCTGTGTTAAATAAGGTGTTTTTCTTTCTGTTTACTCTCAGCATGTAACCTACTGGCAGATTTAAAACAGATTTAAATGCTAATTGAAAAATTCTGATAAGATCTATAAAATGAGAGCCCCACCTCTTGGGGCTATCTGCTCTGGTAGCTCCGCCCCTTTTGGTGGATCAGAGCTGTTCAATTGTCCAAACTGCTGCAGACCGGGTCGTTACAGACCTGCAGGCATTACACTCAGGGAGGCACATAGAGCTAAGCACAGATGTGAGTATACCAGGAATGGTTTTGTTGGAGAATTATTATTTTAAAGCAACATTCATTTATTTCCAACTTGTGCATTTTCTCTCCCTCCCTCTTTTCTGTTCTTTCCCTCTGTCGATCTTTGCTCTGTCCATGTTTGCTCAGACTATATAGCAATTCACTGTTGCATGAATGCACTCAGAATCACGTGACTGTCTGTGTAGATATCAGAGTGTGAGAATGTGTGTTTCCTGAAAGCGAAGTCTCTGTTCTTTAAGGTTTCAGCATTTTTATCCTTCCACTACTTAAAATGCCGACACTAAGGTCTAAACGGGTATGTTTGTTTGTTTTTAGCCCCTCCAGACCAATTGGGAACACCAACGACGCCATGTTGCTGTCTTCATCGGTGCCAGAGTCCTCCAAGAGGTAAAGAGTGACACAGAGTAGAGAAATATTAACTTTACTTCTTACTTTCTGTTTGGGTTTGTTACAGTTAAAACAGTGAGTTAGGCTTTCATAATTTTCTATGCCCCTTTATTTTTGTTTATTTAATCAACACTAAGAGTTTTGCATCCACATTTTTATAGACATGCTTAATAATATTTACTTTGATTTTAGATAAATGGCAAACTGATAACATTTGTTTTTTAAAAGTAGGAGAAGTCATAATTCTTTGAGATGTAAATATTCAGGATAAACCTAATGCCATGAATGTACTGTTTTATATCCTCTTTATTATTGATGATTAAAAGAAAACAGCATCATAATTATGCCCAGAAAAATGTTTTGAGGGTTTCACAAATAATCTGCAAAGGCACATTTAGGATCACAGTGAGATTACAGTTAAATAGACGTAGACCGATCTTCAATGTGTAAAACTCTTTGTCTCCAGCCTCTCGCTGCGTTGAACCTCTGCTGCTCATGTATTGACTGAAACGAGGACATGGGCTCATGTTACTACGGTTTTAAAGTTATGGGATTGGCTGTATGTTTGAGGATTGATTTTAAGATTCTTTTAATGATCTCAGTCTCAGTTTTAATGCCTGAACCCCCACAGACGCAAGGGTCCTCTGATCTATTAAATAACAGTCAAAGCACTCGCCTCCAGAGAGGCTTTCTTCTAGTATTATGGCCTATGTCTGTAGGGTAATAGAGTAGAAGGTTGTTGTTTTAAAGAGCCATCTGTTTGCTGAATATATTCAGGTGTATTTGAAAACAGCATTGCAGTCGCATTTGTTATCATTCAGCTTTATTTTAAAGAGTTGAATTATTACATGCTTTAAATTCATTTAAAAACATGTAAAAAAAGTTCAACTTTTTTTATAATTTTCAATTATCCTGCTGTACGTAAAATTTTTTCCCCATACTATAGCACATATTTTTCTACAACATTTAAAAAAATTGGAGCATAAATCTCTAAGTCATCCAGAGTACTTGATCCTCACTTATGCTCTCTTTTCTTAACATACCAAACTAGCAGTAGATCTAGGAATTATGATAGCCATGAAATGAAAGGAGTTTTGTTTTTAGTTATTTAGTTTTATATAGGGAACCTTTGCTGTGATGATTCAGCCAAATACTTTCAGCACTTTCTTTTATGAAAGATCCAGCCTTGACCTATGTTTGGCTTTCTAATGCAAATGATTCAATTTTAAAATCAGCTTTTTTTTTACCTTGATTGTGCACATTCAAGGAATTTGACTTTGTGTGCTTTATAAGCTGTAAGTTGTTCTGACAGCACCGATGAAGGAGTTTAAGAGATGGGTTAAGTCATTATCATACAGGGAGAAGAGAAGTGGGGCGAAAACGCAGCCCTGTGGGACACCTGTGATGATGGTTCTTTAATGGGAAATGTCCTGGTTTATCAAACTGTTTAGGGTACCAAGCTCTGTCTGAGGCTTTTCATAGAGCAGCAGTCAGCATCCATTTGGGACTCTACTCAACTTGTTGGCTTTGCACATTTTTATAAAGACTTGGAATAAAAATGAACAACCTGGTTTCTGCAGATATTAGGATAAGGCCTGAAAGACTGAGGATTATGCAGAGGGATCACAGATTACATGGTTTATTTAAAACAAATTACATGCATCATAAAACTCTTTTTTATTTTAACTGTTGGAAACATTTCACAAATGGCTGAATAATAATTTACATTACTTGATTGTGAAACCGGTTTGTTTGACTACAGCAAACCACCCAATTATATCCTCAGTTACTGCAAACTGGTGCCACTTCCTTCTTACCCTCCTTTCAGTCCTTCTTGTGGAGATTTGTGGCAAGAAAGATGTTGGTAATTATCAAACCATAAGCTAGAAGTTAAAAGAGAAACGGCTCTCTGTGCTGCTCCTGTGTTTTGAAAAGGCATGGGTGGCTCAAAACATTGAACTTAAAATGTAAAGAATACGTTAATTTTTTTGTTCAATATCCAGATAAATTTAATAATAGTGATTTTTTTTTTAAATCATTATTTTTATTTTTTACTGCCCATGATTTTTTTTTTGGCCTGAAGTTTCTAGATCTTTTTTTTTTTGGTGATGGTTACAGTTCAATCAGTAACTGTTTTCTGCTACTACATAAATATATTCAATTTAAATTTTTAACGTCTTTGCAGAGTTTTGCCAACAATTATTTACATTAAGATAATTACTAAAAATATTGAAACAATTCTCAATTTAATCCTTATTTCTTTTTATTCATTTGTGATTTCATGTATTTAAAAATAGATAAAATAAAACGTGGTTGTTGCAAGAATTACAGGAACCTGCTTTTATAGAAAAGAAAAACCATAATATTTAACAGGATGTAACGATGCACATCAAGTCTATGCCAGATGAAATAATTTTTCACCAGGAGTAAGTCTGACCATCTGTTTTTCTTCCCACCCAGTTTGGCAGCAGCTCAGAGAATGAATGAGGAGCATGCTCTGATTGCAGCGTACGTCAATCGACTGCAGAGCGGCCCCTGGTGAGACAAGCACAGACACAGGGTATTTATTGAGGGTATGAGGGTATTTATAAATGAATCGGAAGACAGTTGTGCCCAAGTTCATCCTTATACACATTTAGAGCCTTTTTTAATTAAGAGCACATGTAAAAAAAAAAAAAAAACTATGATTCACTCTTGATGTTACTTAATTCAATTCAATTTCAATTCAGTTTATTTATATAGCGCCAAATCACAACACACATCATCTCAAGGCACTTCACAAAGACAGTTCATTCAAATCACACAGACAGATTAGTTCAAAGTTTTCTAAGGAAAACCAGCTGATTGCATC
>JAUZNJ010038231.1:0-11156 GCA_034780135.1 Jordanella pulchra
GGGCTCCAGCCCAGGAGACCCACGGCGCACTCTGCTGGATGGAAGATGGAGCGGCAGGCTCCGGATCCCAACACTAACAGACTTTTTGAAGAAAGAGACCTTATGTTAAATAAACCACATTTAACTTTTTCCCTGATTGGAGTCATTTTAATTTTAATGAGATTATCATGGTTTACTCCTTTAGGATACTTTTATATTTTATTTGACACTGTCCGGATGGAGTAAAGAGTGGGTAACAGTAGAGAAGCTGCAGAGAGGTGTGTTAAACGACGACTCTGCTTCCTGGTCTGCACCCTGGGCTGTCAGGGTTTTGGAGGACTAATAACTGTTATTGGCAATGATAGAGGTCAAACGTTTCTTGTAAGACTTCACCAGGTTTGTAGACACTGTAGCTTATATTTTAGGCTATTCTTCAGTGCAGCGATGTTTTGGGACTTGCCGGGCAACACTGACTTTGAACTCCTGTTGCAATTTTTATTGTAGGTTATGGTCTGGAGACTGGCTAGGCCTCCATAGGACCTTAAAACGGTTTTTAGAGAACCACTCCTTTGTTGCGCTATATTTAAGATCATTTGGCTTTATGCAAGAACCTTTTGTACTAACAAATTTGTTCTCAAAGGTATTTAGGTTAAAATGTCGAATTCACCATTTTCTTCTATTTCGGATCTTCTCTACAATACGAACACATTTTACAAATGCTCAACACTTGTCATAGGAGTCTTGCACAATCAGTCAGCGTTATGCAAACCTACTTTTAAATCATTATTTATGCAGCTCCACTATTATAAATGACTTACTATTAAACTAACATCTGGAGCAGAAAATGGATGCTAAACAAAAATTTTCCAATGCTAAGACTTGTTCTGTTCACTCCATGGCAGCTCCTTGGCTTTGTTATTACACTAAATGTTGAATGATTGAGTTTGGGTTTGTCTGAATTCATTAAATCAGATTTTAGCTGTTAACATTTTTACCATGCGTTGTATGAAAGACATAGAAATTTCAGTAAAGGGATGACAGCAGCATTTATATCATATGTTGCACCCCCTGCCTGTGTCAGTTGCTTTCATTGACTGTTGTTGGATCAAATAATAATTTTTTTTTATTGTATTTTATTTCTGTTATAGTATAAGCACGGCATTTACAGCTCCCTTTATTTATTTCCCAGTGCTTTCTTTTATTTGTTCTTTTAATTCTGTCCTCAGCTATAAGTTAGAAAAATCACAATCTCAAAACCTTTCAAGTTTTTCTTATTCGCCTTAAATGCCATTTCTATCAATCAACACTTTCTGTGAAGGCTTGTGAAGTTGTAGCCTTATATGGCGTTATCGGAGTGGTAATTATGCAGATTTACTTTTCTCAGGAACACGCTCAGAGATAGTTGGAGTTCATCATGTTTAAAAGGATCATCTACAATCATTTACTGAAGTTAAGAACGTTTGTTGTATCTGATGTGATGTATTCGTAGGAGGTCATGATAGGAGAAATAGTAAAATAAATTTACAAGAATACAAAAATGCTGTTGCATGAGGCCCACTATTGTGCTGGAAGATCAAGCCATATTCCACTATAAGACTATTACAAGACGTCATACAGTAGATATGCTAATTTTTTGTGTGATTTTATCATCTTGATAAAATCTTGAGGTAATGGTGCTGTTTGTAGTGGTTTAAAATAAGTTACATCGTTGAAAAGACAGCTAATTTCTAGTGACATACAGAATGTTTTGATGGTCATAAAAGTTGATCAAAATCCCCTTGTTTGAGGGGATTTTTTTAATACATTTTAACCTATTTCTATAAATTCAATTAAATTCAAAATTACATTACTGGTCCTAATGGAAAACTAAATGTTGTAACTCAAAGGAGTTGTTTTTTCAATGAGTTGTAGTTATTAATAACTGTTGGCAGGAAGAATCTTTTGTAAAAGGATCTCTCTACAAAGTATCTGTGACTTCGTAGATCTTTGTTTAGAGGGTTAATGTCTTCTGAAGAAAGAGGGTTAAGGTTGGAGCGCCCACAGAATCCGACTTGAAGCACATTTACATGAGCTGACTAATGGAGCCTAAAGAGGGAACTGCAGTAAACAGAGGAGAGCACATTTTTAAGGATGGGAGATTGTAGGAGACTATATGGGAAAAAATAGAAAATATATTCAACCTTGATGCTTTTATTACTCCCATAGGGTTCTTTGAGTACAATTAATGACAGCAACTTTTGAACAATATTTTCATTTATTCACTTCAAAAGTACTTGGTGAGTTCTTCCGTGTTGTAGCGGTTTAAGTCTTTGACTTTAAAACAGGGGACATAGTCTTGAATCCTGCTTGCTAGTGTAAGAATGAGTCTGAAAGAAAGTACCGTCCATTCAACAGTTTAAAACTATGTGTCATGAATCTCAATCTCAATCTCTTCCATCTGCTCCTCTGCTCTGCTCCTCGTGAAAGTTAATCAGTGCCACCTGCTCCTCCTCCTCTGCCTATGTGACCTTCTTTAGGCCAGTAACCAGTGCCAGATTATTACGAGCCATCTAGGAGTTTTATCCAGCATTCCTAGTTCTGTCTGCCTGATTCTGACCCAATTTGACTTCGGATTTTTTGAACCCCTTTCGGAAGTTTTTGTATTTTGTATTTGACCAGTTTTCTGTCCTTTGAGCACATATCTGTATCCTGCCCTGGATTGTTCTCTGTCATCGCAACACCTGGCTCTGACCCCTGCTCTGTCCCCAATTCTGGCTCTGGAAAGCATTTTGGATCATCATCGAATCTCTGACCTCCCAGCGCTGGTACTGATTTTGTCTCCAACAACGATCATTGCTCTGACCCTCAAGGTAACTCAATCTGCTTGCCTTCACATGGTTAATTCATCCCAGCTTCCTTGAAAATACCAAGCTCACAACAAGGAATCAAGCCAACAGGCTCACCTGCAAAGTTCCTTATCCCTCTCTCTCCGTCCCGAGCGGTGACATCACACGCCAACTGGCCCTTTATGACTAAAACATTGTTTGATAAGCAAACTGACACCTCACTAGTTCAGCCCCTCTAGCATCTACAAGACTGTAGTCTATTTTCCTTAATTTACTTTGGGTTAGAAGTTCCTGTGACAGACAGTGGAAGTGACCTCAAGCGGGTCCATGCTACATGTATCCAACCTACCAAACAATCAAAGTGTAATATTCAAGATGGATTTTGAAGATATTCAGAAGGGGCCGGCAACCAGCTCAACCCAGACACCAACGGAAACTCTGGGAAGGTGAAAAAAGTAAAAAAAATAACCTTGTTAAGTAGGAGCGTGAGCTTACTGTACAAGGATGAGCAGAAAAGTGCCTCAGTTCTGCCTTTTGGCCACAGGTGGTAGTTTTTTTAGGAAACAACGTTAATTTACATAATACCTTACTAAGGTAGAAATCAGGCTGATATCTGGTCAGTTTCAGTCCAGCACAGGTCCCCCAGTGGGTCAAAAGCTGACCCATATGCTGGCACACCTCTAGCAAATCATTCGACTCCTAAAGGGCCACCGTTCTTTGTTACTGTTACTATTCTTTTTGAAAAAAAATATCTTGCCATTTACTAGTACTTGGTTACCTGGGCCAAATGTAAGTGTACTGTGTCAACCAGACACACAATCCTGCTATTTTGGATGTCATTATCATTCTCATTGTATATTATGAATATTAAGGGAGAAGAAATTTATACCACCATCAGGATTCTTTTTTATATTCAAAATAAAAAATAGAATAGTTTTGTAAAATATTTGCTTGTGAAAAAAAATTTTAAAATCCATCCACCTATCAGGACCCACCATCAGGATTGCGGTGGGACCAGTGCCTATTTCTGGCAGCCTAGGGGCAAGAGGCAAGGTACACTCTGAACAGGTCACCAGTCTCTAGCAGGGCAACACAAACATAGAACCTTTTCACACACACACACTCACGCCTATTGACAATTTAGAGAAGCCAATTAACCTAACAGTCATGTTTTTTGGTCTGTGGGAGGAAGCTGAAGTACCCAGAGAGAACCTACACATGCATGGGGTGAACATGCAAACTCCAAACAGGAAGACCCTGGGCCGAGAATCAACCCAGGACATTCTTGCTGTAAGGCAAGAAGTGCTACAAACTGCACCCCTGTGCACCCCAAAAGAAAAGCTTAGCCTAAAACACAACAGAAACCACAGGTAAACCTACTGTTAAAATATTTATTGCACTTAGTGCACTTTATTTTTGAAAATGCTTATTTATTAAAAATAACACAATAGAGTTAAACATCCTATTGATTAAATCTGGAGGGTTAGTTAAATGTAAAATAAAATATAAATGTATTTGCCTTTATTTTTTTGACTGTTTGTTTATGCCCATATACATTTAATTTAATAACTAAAAGATACAGCACAAATCTAGGTGATCTCCAGTTTTTTTATTTCACAGTCCCATTGTTTACAGTTTTTTACTGAATCTATTTCAAGTCAGTGAAGCAGATCGGATCGTTCTAAATGAGCCCAAATCGTCCAAGAATCAAATCAATGTCCATATGAATTGTTACACCCATATAGCTATCTGGTTTCTTACTTTTTGCTCCCCAATAAAGCCTGACTTTAAGAAATCACTAATCCATGTTTGAGATACAATCAATATTGTTTTAAATTTCTACAGGTACTCTAAAAGAGTGGAAGGAGTGCTAAAGCAGTCTCTTTCAGTGGTTGAAAACATTTTGCATTGGCCTGTATGTCACAGATCACTGAAGAATCACCTTTCATTCATAAAAGAGTGATGTCTGCGTAGGAAAATAGTTGAGACACACAAAGATTTAAAACTCTGGCTTGTAGACATTTGACACTTGCAAACACTATAGAAATAAAAGCTGAGGTGATTTTACTAAAAAATAATATTAAAACTCGTTATAGGTCAAAATTTAAAATCGAAAAAAGAATTTGGACAAAGTACAGTAAGAACATTTGACTTTCCAAGCTTCTAAAGAAGTCATTGACCCTAAAGAGATTTCCATTTCAAAGCAAATGAGGCTCAGTACCATACCTGAATAAAACAATTACCCAGGTTATGGTATAGTCAATCTGAATACATGAAGATAAACTTTTCAACATGATGTCATGTAGGGGTTAAGATCGAAACTGTTCCTGAACTCCCTTTTCTGATGCTTTGTTCTTTGCAAAACTCTGAAATAGTTTTTAAAAAGTGCAATTTTTTCCAAACAATCCAATTTCAAACCCTAAAATCCACACAGATATGTAAACTCTGCTCTACCGCTCCCAGGTAATCCAGCATCAGCCAGCTAAATCAGCCAGGCATGTTGAAGGTGGAATTCATGTGGGGAGACAAGATATTTCTTCTCTATTTTCGGCAACTTCCTAACAAGCCTCCTCAGACAGGGCTGTAGGGGACCAGGGTAACTGCTGAGCCTGGCACGACACAATGCCCAGAACAGTGTAGCCAGTGGGGCTAACAACCATCAGCAGCCCAGCCAGATGCTGCTGAGTTCCCAAGACCAGGCGCCAACACCCCTGGGATGACGGCGATCAATAAAACCCACGGTCCTGGAAGACATGCGGAAAAGAAATTTGTCGAGTGCAAAACAGGCCCATCTAAAGCTAAACTGTCCTATCAGTGGGGCTAGAGGAGCAAGCTGAATATCTCTCCAGAGAGCAAGGAAGGAGGGGATATTACTTTCACTGTAAGAGGCTTTTGTATGGTCTGCAATTTGGAAGGTCAGAGTAATTGGCCAAATGAGGGCTTTTTTTTTTGCTTTAAATCCAAAGTGTGTCTCTCTGTGTGTGAGCATGTGTCTGCATCCCATAAAGGGAGAAAAGGACATGCATGAAGAACAAAATAAAATTGAAATAGCTGCAAACATCTGTCTGGTTTTTAGTTCAGTTACTTCCTCTAATTTTGTGAGTAAAAATCCGACAGTACAAATTTGCAACAAAATGTGTAACTCTATGCAAAATAATATTCAGATTATTTTATTAACAATACCTTTTTATTCTAATTGTTCATGAAGATATGAATAAAATTCTGTGTCACCAATATCCTGATTTTTCTTTTTTCCACCCAAACACTACTGACAGTGTCAAATATTGGAGATTCTTTCAAAATTAATGAAAATATTTTCAATAAAGGGTTCCATGACTGATTCAACATGTTGGCCCAAGTATGTTCTAATATTCCTATTAATTTAAAAATTCCTGTTTGTGATTCGTAAAAACTTATACTTCAAAAATGATATGTTCCTTGTAATATTTTCATCCATGAAGGTTTTTTCACCTTGCAATGCATGCCGGGTTGATGACCAGGCTAGTTCTTAGTACACTGAAAGCTACTGAGCAAACATTGGAAGGCTAACATTACCAGAGATGTTTTTTTATTGTATGTATTGACCTCGTCAAAATTTAGACAATGCCACACTGTCACTGCCTCAAAGTCTTCACGAGCCATAATACATGGAAACAAACAAATGTGATCAGCTTCTGATCTACCCTTGAACACATTGGCTGAAGCTAACACCATTAACATGAAATCAAATCGGAATATAATGAATGACTGTTTAAAGTAACAGGGAAGCGTCTTTCACTCATGGTAATACAATGAGTCTAATATATCTGAGGAATTGATTGATCTCAATGCTTTGGTTAGAACCAGGAGCTCTTCATCTGGGTTAGCATCTCCAAGCAGCAGCCGCTCAAACACCAGCTTCTTCTGCCAACTCTCCCCTCTGTTTGGTCCTCCTCCTCGTCCTGACTTTTGCAGATTTCTTCACCATCATCAATTTCTAAGTGCTCTAGTTCAGCTGAAACGGTTAAACGTTAATCAATGCTGTTTTGGCTAGCGCTCCAGGACCCAAAGCGTTGCAGCATAAAGAAACATGACAATATTTTGTTTTACCTCATTTCAAATAAACAGCTCAGAATATTTCTACAGTATTGTGTTCGCATCACAACTAAATATTGCTCAAATACAGTCTATTGATATAACTAATTGTGGATCCATTTTAGCAGTAAAAAAGGTGTCCTTGTGTTATTTTATTTATCTAATTTTTAATTATTATTTTGTGGTTTCTGATAATTGTGACAAGAAATCTAGAAGTTATAGGTTAACTGGCCTCCGCAACAATTTGTTTTTCTTTTCAATGCAACATCAAGGAAATATTTCAAATGTAGCTATTAATGGAAACAAGGCTATCGTAGCTTGTAGCATCCTATCTTTATTTCAAAAATAATATATGAGGAAAATGTATTGTTAAAAAGTGCCATCTAATTACTTCTGACTCCCTCTGTGCCTCCACGGTGGGTAGAACATTTGATCTTACGATATTTCACTGGTTCTCTGATGCTTTACCTAGTAAAAAAACAAAACTACCTGTAGATATATTCAAGATGAGCATTAAAATCCAAAGGCTGTATCTGCAGATCAAACACAACTCTGGATATGAACTTTTCCTGAAAAGGAGTACATAAAATAATGCAACTATGTGTAAATTAACTTGTATACAAGATTTTTGGTCAGAAAGCCAGCTGGAACAATACAGAGGAGTGAAGCATCACATGTGTTTTCATAACAATAACAGGACACATATGGTTCACTGACTAAAAAACTTTTATGTTTGTGAGAGAAACTCTGAGTGTGTGTGTGTGTGTGTAGAAGATCTGCATGTGAGATCCACAACTCATGGCACGTCTGGCAGACCACAGACCTTTTGGTGTCATCCTCTGTTGAGGGGGTGCAACTGAGGTGACATTCACGTCCCTGGTAATTATCAGGACTATGATGCGGGAACATTAATGATGTATGAGAGCCCAGCAAGGGGTGAGAGCCTTGGCTTCATGGCACCTCATTATTAAGAGATACTAGCAAGAGAACGACCGCCCTGCCCCTCTCAGTTCAAACTTACCCCCATTTTTACTTTCACTTCCTTTATGGCTTGTTCTGTTGTTGTCACAGAAGTAATTAAACTCCTTGAATTATCCCAGCATAATTCTTCCTCTGAAGAAGTCAGGTGTGTAATGTATATGTCGTGTAAAAGGAACTGATAATGTCAGCCTGTTTAAAGAACTGAAGAACTGGTGTCAAACTAAGAACACATCGCAGACCTCATTTCACCCTCCTGAAACTAAAATGGACAAGATGTCTGATTATCCCTAATTAAAAATGATTAAGCACCTACTTGGATCAGTCAATGAGCATTGACTTCAGGGAATGCTGATGTGGTGAATGTGCCCTTGTTTTGGGTTTATTCCAGAAAACCTTCAAAAGTCTCATTTCAAATCAGAGACGGTGCTCATTGACAAGATTTAAATCATTAAAGCCCTCCACCTCTTTCCTGTAGGGGGATTATGGATCTCTTGGCTCCTGGTGTTGTCTGCTCCATGCATGCTGAACAGAGGGAATAGGAAATAGAGGCAATGAATCCTAAAACTCAGTAAAGGGTTCAAAAAGATGTTAATGGTGAAGATGATTACACCGTATTACCAATCAAAATAGATGATCCAAAGAAAAGAAAAGCCAAAATATCACTTGAATATGTATTCAATTACGCAAGATAAGAGATTACATCATGATTGACTAACAAGCAGGTCTGTTCTAGTGTTTTTATTTTCTTTGCTTTATGAGATGTACCAGATCTGGGCGACGTGTTATCTGGCTCGTCTGGCAGGAACAATCCAGATGGCAAACGCATGACTTCATGTCCAATCAGGTGTGGTATCCATGGAAACAGAGGAAGCGAAAATGTCGTGCACAGCACTATGTCTCACAACACCCTATTGCAAACAATGAGACAACGGGACACGTGGCCCATCTAAAGCTTGTTAGCTGGGTTTAGAACTGCACATCTCATTGCAAACATACCACCAAACCCCAAATTCCCTTTACATCCCAGAGGCTTTACATAATTTCATAACAATCCTGCCTAGTTATTCTCTGCTGGGATACAACTATATTTGCCAGAATTCAATTCCCTGCAAACCTAAATCAAGTAGATCTACTATGCAATTATAGTTTCACAGGTGATACATAAAGTTTTATCATTGATAACTTCAATTTGAATCTTTGAATTAAAGCCATCTAAAACTAAGAAAAATCTTTTTTTTGTCCTTTTTGTATAAGTATTTATTCAGCCAGTAATTGCCACTGATCCAGGTTCTCCTATCCTTGGGAGGATTAGGCTTTTTTTCTCATCATAGGCACGCTTTGACTATGGTGAGACAAAATAAGAAAAAATGTATTTGTAAATTATTTTGAAAAAATAAATACTTATTTAAAAACAAAAGTTCAACTCTGCCCTATAATGAAAAGATCACAGTTTTTGTAATCCCTTATTAAGTCAACATGTTATATGTTTCATTATATGTTCATTATCTTTTATGTTGCACGACTGTACCATAAAAAATTCCTAGTTTGTGAACTCCTTCACTAACAATGGCAATAAACCCTATTCTGATTCTGATTCTGAAGTCGTGCTAGATTGTTTTTTCCCACTGACATTGTCTTTTTTTGTGTCCCATGAAACACGTAAACAAGGATGCTATGGTTGACAGTACTGTCGGTTTGCAAGAATTTTCAGTCCAAACTTCTTCATGAGCGTTGATTAGAGAAGTTGACATGTTCTGCTTATGTTCTTCCAGGTATCCCAGTTTGCTTCCATACTGCATTTTATTTATGAGTGTTTGTGTGAATACTCGTTGGTTTTTGTTTGCCCTGTGATAGACTGATGATCTCTTGCCGACTGAACACTGCCAGATTCAGTTATTTCAAGAGTTTATAGCAGATATTTGAAATATTTATCTAGCAGACACACCAGAGCACAAACATAAAAATGTATTAAGATTTTAATTTCATAACCTCAATCACCATAACACTAGCCATGCTATAATGGACTGATGTCAGAATGTCCTTTCATTTGTCAGTAAGAGAACATAATAAATCCACAAAAGATAAGACATTTGTTATTCTTAAATTATAACCCAGCATCATGAAAAGAAGTGAAAAGATGCAGACAAATTCATATAAACACAATTTTAAAGATGTCAGTCATATTACAATTTGTTTTGACATTTTCTTTACTTTCTCAACAATTCACAAATCAAAAAGTGACGTTTTTCAAATTTGTTCATGGCTATATTTATTTCATGTCATGTTGGGGTAAACTTAAACTTTAGCCCAAATGCAGAACATAACAGGAGATTGGAGAAGGTTAAAGGTGTATTTAGAATGTTGCTGTACAGGAAAAACAATGGTGTCCAGGAAGCTCTTAGGGATAGATTCTTCTTAGGTTCATCTCTATATGAGGACAATGGAGTTAGTGATGCGTTCAAGGAAATCGGAGTCTTGACTCTCATTGAATAAATTTTAACAGTCTTACATGTACGTAGTCCAGGAGGGTTTTTCTTCTGTTTGTGGTTCCCAGTTGGAGTGAGTCAAACGTTCGCTAGAAACCTAAGCTTAGTATTTACGTTTGTGATTCCTTTGAACTTGTAAAGAAGGAGCCGGCTGCGACGGAGGGTGGACAGTCAGACTGCACTTGAAGGGGGCTTGAGAAGCTCTCTGATGGTCAGCTCAATCAGACAGATGAATATTGAGGATGCTCGGCAAGGGGAGATTCTGGGGCAGGCAACCAGTGGGTAACATCCACAGCATCTCAGAATACTGAAGGATAATGGGGTCAGATCTCCACCTGACTCTCAGTATAGATTCTGAATAGATCACACCTGAAGAGGAGGACAGCAAGGGATTATTTTTGGTAAAGGATCAACAAGGAGGGTACACAGGCTTACTCAGGAGGGCTCTGAATACCATGGAAGTCAAACACTCAGGCGTTGATCTACCAACAGTCAGCTTCATTTAAACTCCTATTGGATGAGATGATTGTTTGCAGGTGTGCTCTGAAATGCTGCTCCAGACACAGCCTATGGCTCCATATAGTGTCCAAAGATAAAAACACATAAGAAAACAAAACCCCAAAACCCAAAGAAAAACCCAGGAACCTAACCTTTCGTGGATAAGAATTTGAAAGTTTTGTTCAGCACATAAATTACTTATACTTTAAATCACTACTTTGAGGCTTTGTTGGGATCCGGAGTCTGTCCTCCATCTTTTCTCCAGCAGAGTGCGCCGTGGGTCTCCTGGGCTGGAGCCCTCACACACCTGAGG
>JAUZNJ010038232.1:0-11156 GCA_034780135.1 Jordanella pulchra
TAGATAGATAGATAGATAGATAGATAGATAGATAGATAGATAGATAGATAGATAGATAGATAGATAGATAGATGGGCCTATTTCTTCTACAATGCTCCCACAAACCTTAAAACAATTGTTGACTTTACAAAGAATTAAAGTAACTTAAAAGGACAGTTTAATACAAACCTGGTGAACAAATGCCAAAAATGATTCAAAACTGGGTTTTCAATGGGTCGGCGATCCAAAGAGTTAAGCCAAACCATCATAGAAATGGAGACATAGGGGTAAGGCTATTTGAGTCGGGCGAATGAGACAGTCAGGGAGCCAGACACCTGCTGGTATAAGCTATCAAATGTTATCAAGTGTGACAATGTGAGACCTGAAAAGGTCAAGTCAGAAAGACTCATCTGAGAGGTTTTTTTCTAAAATAAGAGAGAGAGAAAACACTAACTGTTTCGATAACTTCTGCATTTCTTGTTGTTAAGCCATAACTAAAGTATTTTGCTTGAAATAAAACATTTGGTCCAAGAAGTTTAAGATAAAAATGCACTTTCTTAAATCATGAAGAAAACTTGTGTTCTTCAACGACAAGTGGAGAGACTTTAAAACTTCACTCACCAAAAAGAAGACAGGAGAGTCTTGATCACAGTTTCATTATATAATAGAGGTTTGAGGTTGAATCTGTTACCACAACGAAACTCCAACTCTGTTTTGAGAACTCATCCTAATTAACAACTTGGTCACATGGCAACAGCTCAACCTTAAGAAAATGTACCATGTATTATATATGTATATCATATTTTTGGAAGGTCATTAAAATCTTTAAAACAGTGGTGTACAAATTCAGTCTTTAAGGACTGCCATCTTGCATGTTTTAGTTATTTTCCCTGGAGGTAGTTGCTATCTCCTCAGCATGTCAAAGTTCTGCATATACCTGCTAATGAGCTACGGTTAAAAGAGAGATAGTTAAAACATCCACGATACCTTTTTTCAAGAATGAACCTAGAATTTTGTAAGAAACAAAGTGCATCCAATTGAATTTAAAGAAAGCAAAACAGCAGCAGCATAGTGCAAAACTAAGCTGAGCCAAAAGAAACGAGTATCTAGTAATGTGGAGGAGTAGAAAGTACAATACTTGACGTTGAAATGTATTGAAGTAAAAGTTATAAGTACTCCCTCAAAAAATACTCCAATAAGGATACTCAAAAAAGTATTAAGTACAGTAATCAAGTAAATGTACTTTGTTGCTTTCCACCACTGGTAGTCACATTATACCAAAAGACCAACACCAACTGATCATAATGAAATTACTTGACATACACCAAGTGTTCACCCTGACAGTGTTTCAATAGTAACTTTTGAGTGTAAATAGAACCCCGGTGCTCAGGGTGATTAGCTGACAAAGACAGATGTAATGCACAACCTTAATTTAAAAGACCCATTTGCACCCAACTTCATGCAGAGATGTCTTGAGATGCTGCTTCAGAATTACCACATAATGTTTTTATCTCATGACGTGACACCAGTCCCTCCTGCAGCAACACCTTATGGTACTGCCACCATTATATTTTACAGCTGGGAAACTTCTGATTTTAACTGTAGATTTAGTTTTTATCTCTATGAATGGAAATAACATAGCAGGTGGACAGTGCTTTCCTTGGGTACACCTTCACTGAAACCCCTCTAACTGTTCATCAGGAAGTGGGAACCAGTGTCTCCTTCAATAAAGAAACATGCAACATAAAATTTTTACCAAAGTCTTATTTGGCCACATGGTGTCACAAGCCACACATTAAATCTAACACATTAGCTGTGCAAGGCTTGAAGGAGATGTAGTTTTATGGCACATTTTCCATCGATCCATCCATTTTCTCCCGCTTGGTCCGTCAGGGTTGTAGTTGGGCCGTTGCCTATCTCCAGCAGACTACGGGGCGTAAGGCGTAAAGCTTTCTGCAAACTAAAGACCCTTCCACTGGAACACACTTCTGCCTCAGGGAGTCTACTGTCTCTGGGCAGGAAATCAAATGCACATCCAGCCCCTGATATAATTATAATTCTGGAAATGAAAAATTTACTGATAGAGTTGCCCAGTATTCTCTTTCTGTGACAGACAGACATGATTGAGAGAGAGTTCAACTCTCCATGCCAGCATCAACTTCTGTCCTTTCTCCCACAGGGAAATAGAACCACTTATCTCTCAGCTCAAAAACAAGAAGTTATTATTCTATAAAAGAAATACATATTTAGAGGGCACTTGAGGTAATAAAGAAGTCTTAGTGGAGGGTCTAAATAATTGATCTGAATAGCTGCTCATGTATCTAAAGATGGAAATAGCTTCTTTTGCTTTTATTCTGTCATTATTTTAGTGAGACTCTGAAGAAAAGGGACCACTGTAGCTACCTAACAGCAAAAAATCATTTCATGTTTGGATAAAGTGAATTAATTTAGTAGCACTAAAGATGGTGCTTGTGGTTTATACCCACCTAAGCAAAGAGTAAAGTAGGCTGATTTGAATTCAGAAAGTAATTATTAAAAATCACCACAGAAACCATATGGCTGTACAAACAAGATTTAAAGGTCCCATATAATGGAAAACTCACTTTTGCAACAGTCGTATATGAAGTCTGTGTCTGAGGTTCACAAATGAAAAAGGCTTTCTTCTCTCTTACTGCCTTTCTCCACTTCTTGGTTAATCTGTGCTAAAAATGCTGTATTTCAAAATCCTTTCCTAGATAATGTGATTTGGGGTAAGAAAAAAACCCTCCCACAAACACAACCTGCACTCTAGGAGGCGCCAGCTTTCTGCTCAACACCACCGAGCATCCAAACAGACATGGCTAAGCTAAGAGCTAAGCACAGCAGCTGCTCCGTTAATGACTGCATCAATGAGACAAAAGTCTTCTTTACTGCCTTCATCTGAGCCCCTGAAGACTGAGTGGATGGATTTTATTTTAGATGGAAATCTGTCAGCAAATCCTCTGGAGATTTTGCATCTGTGTCGATTTTAATGTTAAGGACGATTGCTTTGTAGACGTACACTGGTCAATCAGCAGTGCTTGGAACTCCGATGATTTTACCGTGATCGGCCACAAGCAGCTACCAGCCGGTCATTATTTATACAACCAATTTAAAGCACTGGTCATTGTGTTGTTGATGAGTTTTTCTCTGAGTGGACATGCATATTTGGTCCAGGTTTGTTTTGGTCAGAGTGGCCAAAACAGTGGGGAAATAAATTAACCAGACAACAGAGGGAAGGGGAGACAGAAACAGCAGGGAATCAGTGTGAGAACACACACACAGAGGAAGAGAGAGGGAGAGAGAGAACCATTACCAGGATGAGGGGGTCAGTCATGCCCCTGTGTAGCTAAGGAACCACAGTGGTAGATCAGAGGAGCCTGCTAGGGAAACGAAGAGAGAAGGGAGCTCAAGAGGAGAGCAGAGGAGCACAGCTGAAGAATGGATAATTCCACCGGGGAAACAGAATACTGAAGGCAGTGGAGAAACAATCCTTCTATTTCTGATAGCTTGTAAATGCAATTGCATTGAAGCTAACGTTTCTTTCCGTGGCTGTTTTTTATAAGTGTGTGGTTTTTATAAGACAGATAATCTTCTCTGTGCTTGAAAAGTAGTCTTTAAAAGGAATTAACAGGACATCTGAATTGATTCTGATTGTGTGTGTGTATTAAATTACTTTTGTTAATAGTTTGGTTAGCTCATCACAGCAGATAGATGTAGTAGCAGCTCAGGCTAACTGGCTACTGGATGTACTTGTTTGTTTATTGAAAGGTTGTTTACAGTCTAGGATTTTCAGCTGTCCCTTGAAAAGCAAGACTTCCCTTATTTAGAAGAAATGCTCTCTGCTCTGTATATAGATGAGTGGGCTTTGTTCATATTTCCAATGAAATAAAAGATGTGTATTAGTGTTTTTAACAACAAATGAATGACAATGAGCGGATATCTGGTCAACCTGTTTCCATTATGCGTTGTTGTCACCGATAAGCTGCTCAGAGTAGTCTAGCAGCCCATCGGTAAAGGCTGGCCTTTGTATTGGGAATACAGAAGGATTAATACAACCCCTGGTCTGTGAATTAGCAGTAACTTACATGGCCTATGAACATGGGTTTGATTATTATAAAAAAGTCTTTTTAGTTCTGTCCCTATAACACAAACTTTTAAAGAAACAAATTAAAACAATGTTTTAACAGAAGCTCACTTTAAAATCGTCTCTCATTGTTAGCATGCTATTTTTTGAGAATGGACCCCTGATAAAAAATCAAGGTACATGTGACCTCAAACATTTCACCATATCTCTCATGTTGCACTATAGATTACAGTCCTCCTTATCAGCACATTTTCCATGCCTACATGAATATTTACTTAGCCTTGTGTATTGATTAATCTTTGGCCCTGCAGCTCAGATGTTCTTCGTCCATCACCCACCCTCCCAGAAGCTCCTTTTGAAATGACCATGCAGAGTGGATATTATCTATGTCATACCAGCTGCGCATCTGTCATTGTGACAGAAATTGTTCCTTAAAATAGCAAATTCCTCTCTCTGAAATGTCCTGATTAATGAAACATAAGCTAAGTTTTAGAGGAAATCAGCATGAAAAGAAATAAGATTTTTCTTTTTTGGCTTTTTGTGCTACATTCCACCTCCACTCAGCTTTGCTGCCAGCATATTTTCACACATTTTTGATTTATAATTTAAACCTCAAGTTAGAACTTTGCAAGAGGATGTTATGACTCTTCTTTATGCATTTTGCACTTGGTCTCTTTGTAATTTAGGTTGTTGCAACCAGAACACCAGCCTTTTATCCAGAGTTAAAAAGCAAAACCAGACAGAGCTGCATGGCATGTTAATATGAGTTCAAGCTCCATGTCAGCTTGTATAATGAACTGAGAGGATGGAGTCAGTCGCTCCAGTCAAATCAAATAATCATCAGATCATTGTTGGGAAAATCCTGACGTTTTGGATTAGACACTAGATACATTAAAATGATTGCTTTTCAGATAATAGTTTCCTGCCTGAAGGAAAAAACTGAGGTTGTTTGACTTGCAGGAGACGACTTGAGAAGAATAGAATTATGTTTTCAACTGAGGCGGCAGTCGTTTTTATGTGATCAGTTATGACATATTGTCAGAATATCTCACAACTCTTTTCTCTGTTTTCAGTAAGCACTGACAATGGATGAAAACAGTGGTTTTTATTTCAAACACAACTAGAATCTCATAGAAATCATAACAAATCATTTAACACCCATTTTACTTTCAACATAGTGCAAATATAATGCAAAAAATCAAGTTAGATGTAGATTTCAATCAATAAAGAAATATAGGGAAGCGCGGTGGGCAGCTTTTTTACGTCAAGATTAGAAGTTTCTGAGTGACAACTGGGATTCACAGCAGTCTGATAGAGTCTTTCACTTCAGGTTCAGAGGCTGCAGTCTGCAAAATATATAAAAAAAATCTCAAATCATGATTGGTCAGACTACAGGACATTTTAAGCACAACTCATGTCTGGATCTTGTTTCTGTATTTTTATACTAATTCTGGATTTTTACAAATAGCACTTTAAAAGCTGATATAATCTCTTCATCCAGTATTTAACAGCTACTAACCTGCATCAGGAAAGCTGCAGACATTCTTATCTATAATTTTACATTATAATTTTTAAGAAAACATTCACAGAATATTTGTTTTTCACTTGGTTTATATCTTTGCATCCAATTTTTTTTTCAGACTGTAAATCCAGCCCATTTGGGTTAGCCAATGTCGGGATGTTAATCTCCCTACCATTCTTCATTTAATCATATAAATTCCTAAATGATTTGGTGATTAGTCAAATTAGGCACCCATAATGTGTTGCATACTATTTAGTCTGAACGTCTGATTCAAAAAGGTGCTAAATGTTAATGAGATGATGTGTAAATTTACAAAATTCATGACAAAAAGAAAGCATATCCTCTTTCAGGGTAATAGTTTAAAGAATTCAAGCATACAAAAACCACTTCTGAAATGATTTCATTTAAAAACAGCAAACACTACCAATAGATAATACAATGCCAGTGGTAAAAATAAAGTGGATAAGTCAATGTAAAATTGACTCAATCCCTTGCAGATAAAACCATTTGCAACATTGTGCTCTTATTCTGCCTGACCTTATCAGTCTCTTACTTTGCTGTCAAGGGATTTTGGCCAACACTTATTTCTAGTGTTAGGTTGGTTCATTGAAGTTTGCAGAGTTTAGTTTCTACACAGCTCTTACCTGATTTATGCTTGCTGTTTGTGACAGGGATTTTTTATTGCCAGTCCCAAAGCATAGCTTCGGGAAGCTTAACTCTAGGCTTGTAGAAAAAAGGAAAATGGAGATAAAAACCAGGCAAACTGTGAGCAGTAACAGCATCCATTATTTAAAAGCTCATGTCCACCACAGAGGTTGTCATGAGCTTTTTGACCCTAAAAGGTGAGCGCAGAAATGCCATCGCTGGGTTAATTACAAACCTCTCACTTTGCACTGTGTGCTCTCTAGTTAAAGATTGAGAAAGTAATCAGACGAACCTTTGCCATCATCCTAGGAAACTGATAATTATTTCCATCTACAAAAAGCTCAAAGGGGCATAGGCTTTTTATATGACTTTTTAAATGTAGTGTACTCTGGTTTCATAACATTGTTTTCTTAAAAATTATCACCTCCTGCTGTCTTTAACATTTTTTTGTTTTTTATGCTTTGTTTTTGCTCAATTTCTTTAAGTAAATAGTGTTCTTCTGTGTGTATTTACAGTAACAACACCACATGATCACAGGTACAGTACTGTGAATGTGTGCAGTAGCTAGGCAAGGCAAGGTCATTCATGTAGCACAATTCAGTACAAAGTAGGGCATTAACGAATTGGGATTTTTCCAAGTTAGCTATTTAACAGTGAAAGTCGAAGACAGGTCGATGCGTTGTTCTATGATGACATCACATTAAGTAGAGGTGTGAGAGTGTGCATCCCATGTAGGGACGAAAATTACTCACAATACGTCTCGCAGCAGCAACTGTTATGTTTATATCTGGGAGGTTTATTCCAGCTTTTATTGCTAACTGTAGTATGCCCTCTATTAAGTCCCTAGAATAAGCTAATAAGAGACCGGTTTTGTATGCCTCACGAAGAGTCCCCCACTCCTCAGCAACTTTAGTTGTTGCAACCAGAAGGCCAGCATTTTTCATGGTCTTTCGAGCTTTCCAGATGTGAGTCAACTCAGCTTGATTAAGTCGACTAGTTGATAAGTCGATATTTTTGGTGAATGCCCTAGTACAAAGACAATTCAAAGGGCTTTGCATGAATGGCATATTAAGATAGAAAGAAAATAAAAGCAGAGCAAAAGCAACCTAGGATGACAAGATGAGATACCATGACAAAATAACATGATAAAAGCAGGTAGTAAAGCAAATGAAGCAGTTGGACCACAAACTTAAACTAATGGTATTCCAGTTAACAGTTTAACGTCAACATTCAAAGGCAATGCTAAACAGATGGGTTTTTAACATTGGCTTTAAAGAACTCAGGCTTTTAGCACTTTTAAAGTCTTCTGGATGTTTGTTACAAATAAGTGGAGCACAGTAAAGAATTGCTACCTCTCCATGTTTGGTTCTAGTTCTGGTTCATGGTGGGAGGAGTAGCTGGAACTAGAAGACCTGAGTGGTTCTGGGAGGTTGATCCACTGACAAAAGATCTGTTATGTATTGACGTGCTGATCCTTTCAGTGAATTATAGACTAACACGCGGATTTTAAAGTCTATTCTCTGAGGTACAGGGAACCAGTGGATAGACGTTAGAACCAGGATGATGTGCTTTACTTTCTTAGTTCTAAAGAAAACACTGGCAGCAGCGTTTTGGACCAGCTGGAGCTGTCTGATGGCAAACCTATAAAGACACTCAAAAGCAAGTCAGCACCCTCCAGTAGAGCCTTAAAAAGCAAGAAGACCGGAAAGAAAAGTGTGAAAAAAGTATTTCATTCCAGGATGGAGAAGAGTCTAATTGCATTCAGAACACATTATATTAACTGAAGCAGGAGCTAAAGCTGTGGAGATGTTTAGAAGAGAAGTTAGGAGATGCATGAGTAAACACTCTATTAATGCTGATAACTGTTATTCCTAGTCTCTACAGTCTAAATACAAATATTCAATTGATTGATTGATTGACTGATTTATTGAAAATAAGAGTGGGGCATTTATCTGTCGTAGCTAGAATCTAGAAGAATACTCGAGATTAGATTCATTTTAGGGCACATTATCAATCCACTCACTGAGATGTTACATTTTGTTGCATTTATTTGTTTAATACCATTAAAGTGTTGATTTGAAATATGAACCGACGTAACAACGGCCCAGCTCTCAGCGACTAAAAGGGCAAGGTTGGAAGCTGCAATATTCATAATAACCCAAGTTTTAAATTTGAATTCAGTGAGTACAACTTTGAAATTACAGTAACTCCTCAAATAATAGCCAGAGTTTGGAACCAGTTTACAAATTGCAGCAGGCTACAATTTTAAGAGGGCTTTTACTACAAAAAGGGAAAAACAGCCATATTTGCTAAACAAAGACTCGGGTTCATACACTAAGAGGCAGGCTTTTATTCATTTTAAAATATGTTTAAGACCAGGCTACTATTAGGGGGCAGGCTATAAACTGATAAAATATGGTAAATTTAAGTACAGCCAAATTGATGGAGCTAACTTAGAATCCTTATTTACATTTTACAGGCTCTATACTTAGGTTCCTAAGACCTGGCAGAGGAGATTAAAAAAACCTACCTCCCTTACCATCAGGCAACATGACTGCATTTGAGCTTCTGTCTTTTCTTTGTGAAAAGAGTCTGGAGGATCTGTATCCTAATCTTTGGATTGCTCCAAGAATTGCTGTCATGTTGCCTGTTAGACTGGCCTCAGCAGAGAGGAGCTTTAGCAAGCTAAACAGCTACCTAAGATCCTCCATGTCGCAGGAGCGCCTGAGTGGACTGGCCATCATGAGCATTAACCTTGATGTGGGGAAGGAAATCTGTTATGACATTATTGTTGAGTTTGCCTCAGAAAGTGCAGAAAGGGACAATTTTGATGGCAAGTAATTACAAACTGTTATTTCCTAAAAATGAGTAGATTGACCAGTCATTGTCTAAATACTCCATTTCTATCATTTACAAATGACCTCTCTACTAACCCTTTGCATTTGTGCCCTTGTGTAGATGCTGTTACTGAGGAGGTGAAGAGACAGAGGGAACTGGACAACTTTATTTACAGAGGCCCCTTGGCATATTTTTGCCTAGGGCCCCATGGAGGTCTGAACCGCCTCTGGTTTGTATGTTGGCACCAATTTTCTAAACTGAAACACCACAAAAAAAAAACCCTCTTTTGTCTTTTACAAGTTTTCTGCAAAGAATGTTTGCTAAAACATCTTGCTCACTTGGTGCCAGTGTCATGTTGGGTTTTGACTTAGCCCAAATGCAGACCCCCACAGGAGACGGAGAAAAATTTGAGAAAGTTTATTGAAGAATTTAATGATATCTCCAAACGTGGAGCACAAGGGTCCGGGGTTTGGGTCACACTAGGAAAACAAGGATATGGCGGTGAGTTCAAGTCTCACAGAGCGTGGGAAACAGGAGTGTAAACAAACAGTCTTACTTTGTAGATTGGTTGGTTGGTTGGTTCCCTGGGGGTGAGGTTCTGTCAGGGTTCTTCCAGGAGGGAAAACAATGAATCAGAGAAAGGGCTCTTTAAAGTCTAGGGAGTCCGATGGATCCAGAGGGGTGCAGAGGGAGCTTGCTTGTGAGGGAGGGCACACAGGTTGACCGTACCTGAAGGGGTGATGACTCTTGAGACTGCTGGCAGAGAGCCAAGTTGAGAAGAGACTTTACAGGATGGTTTGTGTAATGGAGACGACAAGCAGTGGGTAAAATCCATGGCGTCGAAGAAGCGAGGAGGAAACGAAGAAGATTAACCAAAGCCTATCAGAGATCTTTGCTGAAACGATCACCTTAGGAGACAGGGGATGCAGAGAATTACTTGGGAGCAGAGTAAACACAGGGAAACAGGAGCTTACGCTGGAAGACGCTGAATACCATAGCTGGCAAAAACACTCAGGCTCCGAGGTACCACAGTCAGCGTCATATAAAGCCCCACTAATGAACTCAGATAGGCATCAGCACAATCGGTGGCTTCATCTACTGGCGAAAAGAGGGAGAACACAAAAGAAAAAACAAACAGAAACCCAGAACCTGACAGCCACAGTGATAGTACAACCACAAGCTGGGAAGAACTACATGCATTAATGAGACAACGGTTAACTATAATGGGCCAAATAAATACACATATGACAACAGCACTTGTTGTGGTCAGTGCTGCTTGATCTTAATCAAATACAAGCTATACCCATCCTAGGGATAGTTGATATTCCCACAGAGTTTTCATTTCCTCTTTTCATAACTATATTTAAAGTGTCAACTCCATCTAAGACACCATCTAAGACACCATCTAAGTACATTTGTATTGAGGGGTTAAGCATGTAATCCCGTTTTGGAGGCCTTAGTCAATCACAATGGCGTCACTGTTTCCAGTCCCGTTTCCTTATCCCTCTTTTCTGTGAAATGAATTCAAAATTATGACTACTAGTGTCAAAAATATTGCAAGGATAAAAGCCGCTCTTGAAGACATATGTCCCTATAGTCTAGTGTCCAAAACAAGAACTTTTGCTTTGTCTTGAGTAACAAAGTAAAAAGGGTTTTCTCCAAGGCCACAGTGGACTTGTAGAACTACCTACAATATATAAAGGTAAACCTGAAGTTGAAGGTCCTTCTAATACATTTCAATAAGGTTGATGTCTGGATCACAGCAACCTCGTCATTAATCAACCATGTTTTTATGAATCAGCATAAATCTATGTTTGCAACCTTTGACGTGATGACATCCCAATCTGAGTTAAGTCTCAGCTGCTCAAAAGAGTACCTGACACTAAAAAATCTTATTACATATATTTTAATGTTTGAGTTGGTGACTGAAAGTCACTCCTGAGAACATTGGCGCCTTTCTCATAAGTTTTCAACCTATTCCTGTAGTGAGATGT
This sequence comes from Jordanella pulchra, assembly GCA_034780135.1. NCBI lineage: Eukaryota > Metazoa > Chordata > Actinopteri > Cyprinodontiformes > Cyprinodontidae > Jordanella > Jordanella pulchra. Next base: position 11,084 of record JAUZNJ010038232.1, read on the forward strand.
GTCATGGTGGGCTTAAGGGCTCTAACCCACATGCAGAACACCACACGGGACAACGGGAAAAAGTTTAACAGTT
>JAUZNJ010038233.1:0-24646 GCA_034780135.1 Jordanella pulchra
TTCTATATTATTTAAATCATCGTCATTATTTAAATCCATCTTTTTAGGTGCATAATAGCTGGCAAAAATACCAGCTCCTTCAAATCTGTTTCAGGTTATTGTTGCTTCCCTGAGCAACATTTCTATGTAAAAGATAGAAAATGTAAGAAATCAGTTGAACCAATGCTTGTTTCTCAAGCATAATGTTAACAAGAAAAATAACATTGCACCTAGAGAAGAACTAAACATCAAATCAACTTTTTCTGTAGATGAAGTATAAGTTAAACCTTGAGAATCGTTTATATTTATGTTACTGTGCAAATTTGCCATTTTATTTTCACCATATTTGTACAAAAACTATCTTAGTGCTGCCCCCTAGAGGCTGGAGGGTGGCTACTTCAGCCGAATTTACCTACTGTTTAAAGCAGTATTTAAAGTGACATTACGGAGGTTTCCAGTGATACTGCCACCGGTGGCCAAAACACAGAACTGCAGCACTCTTCTGCTCATTCTTCTAGCTTGCGTTCACACACGGTAACTTTGTACTTGAAGTAAAATCAGGAAAATAACCTACAGGCTTAAAGATACATCAACGCTGAACTATTGAGGTCTCAGTCTACTCATCTAACTGGGTTTTAGTCCTAAAGAGTCTAATAAAAAGGTGATTTTAAAGATACTTTTCAGTAAAAACTTGCATAATGTCCACGACCACTGATACAACCAAAGAAATTACAAAAACAACAATTCTACATGGTATTCTGATTTTAGAAAATAGATGAAACGCACCATTAAAACCATCTCAAGGTTTTACAAGAAACTGTGACTATTTATTGATGCTATTTTTCAGTCAGGTATTAGGTGGGCCAACCAGACTTATATGAAGCACACACAGCGCATCAGTCTGTTAGAGAGCAGGAGAGAGTGTGATTACAAAGTTGGGACTAACAGGGTCAGCTTTATCAGGTTAGAACCAATCAGATACTACGGATGTGAAGCAAAACCTCAAAGTTTTAGTAATTTTGTAGTCCGTGAAACATGTCAAGTCGAAATTAGCAACTATACACTTTAAAAAAAAAACTACACTAAAGCTGTCTGTGGTTGAGGCTTTAAAGTTAGATCAATCTCACTTTGGACATCAGAACAGGCATCATTAAAACTTTGCTCTGTTTCGGTCGCTATCTTGCTGTTAAGCTAGCAGAAAAGCAGAATGAAGCTGAGCGTGACGCATCGTAAAGTCCGACCTCTCTGCTACGATTGGTCCGGCCAGATCTAGCTGGAGTTAACGGTAGTTTACCATTTGTTTTCCATGTGGTTTTAGTTAAACTTCCATAAAAGCAGTCTTGATTTGTATAAAAAAAAATAATCTAATGGTGACATTAAATGCTATTGAAATATGGCTGAAACATTCCCTTTTGGCACAATGGAACCTTCATTTGTTATGAAATAGTTGTTTTCTGGTGTTTCTGGTGTGGGTAGCACCATCTTCATGACGTTGCAATCGAGCCATTGCTGTATGATATCACGATACTTCTGGCAGAAATAGTCGCGCTTCAACACTTCAGCGCTTGCTGATTAGAGAAAGATGGACGCAGTTTACTGGGAAGACATAGTGTGGTCATTAGGATTGAGACATAGATAAAAAGAGAAACACCACTTTGGGCATGATTTTGATGACATTGTAACATGGTTGAAAAGCTAAAAAGAGAGTTGATTTTGCATGACATACCCCTTATAATAGATGATACTATGACAGATATGACTTAACACCTCATAGAAGAGTAAATGCATGTAGAGGACTATTACTGATTTTGGGTGGGGACACCTTGTGCATGCATTGGTGCATGAATGAAATAAAGAAGTGGCCTGTCACTACTGAGGACTGATCAATCCACCGATTCTAGTCAACAGTGTTTTTCTCTGTGCATCTCTAATGATCAATTACCTTAAGGTGAAACGTGTTTTCTAAGGCAGTATCCGTTTGTTACAGACCTACAATGTCACTGCATTGTTCAGGCTGTCAAACTAACACCAATCGAACAAGGTAGCTGTCTGCACTGTGTGCACAGAGAGCAAATTGACCCCTGACCCCTTCGTGCAAGAAAGCGCAGCCTTCCAGTGTTGCTTAATCAATATGGCTGCTCAACACCAGCAGCATCCCTTAGATTTCCTCCCACTGGGTTGACCCGCCACAGAACTGGAGCGGAGGATAAAATGGACAAGTCCTGGTCTGTTGGTGTGTTTAATGGTAAAATCAGGAAAACCCTGAGAACCATCTCACACACAGTAATCAAATTCATAGAAACAACTTGGGCTCTTAAACCTATAAATGAATAAAATAAATTGTGCATTTTGCAAATACGGCTAATAATGGCAACGTAACGATTGAGTTAGCAGAAGTTGCTCACCGTCCGCTTTTAGATAAAGCAAACTCCACTCCGTCCCTCTGAAAGGGCATGAGACGCTGCAGTAGCTTGGGAGGAAGTTCTGAAAATTGCTGCAACCATCTTGTGTCGCAGTCGGAGGTCTGGGAGTCACCGTTATCCATTAATAGTAGTAGATCTGCATCAGCCAGTAGAATGAGGTTTAAAATCTGGAAAATATAAAACAAACCTGCTTTTAAATGCTTGCATCACTTTTAATTCCCACATTAATCTTGCAGATCAGCAGGCTAATTATAATTCCAGCAAACATATTCTGAATAAATGCAAAATGCAGTTTTCAAATCACAGCCTCTTTTCCATTCAAACTCAAAACCCTGGAGCTTTTGGAAGACCATGTAGCGTTTCCTTACACATTTACTCGAGTAGATAGAAGAAGTAGATAGAACTTTTGGAGCTTGTTGGGGACTGAGGTTGTATAAAGCTGCTGGGCTTTGTTCCAATAAAGATGAGCGTGCAAATGTTTCTATAACTTTATTTTTGTCAAAAAATTAGTATTAGGATTTTTTTTAAGAAAGTAATGACACATCAGAATTTCCTCTTTGTAGTCAGTTAATCAAAAACAGTTTACTTTAAAATCTGTGTGGGAACTGTGGTCTACGATCGGCTACTTATTATCCGTTCATTGTCTTAACATAAAAAAGTTGTTTTAAAGTCAAACTACACCTCAAAACTTCATCTGTTTTGCCAGAAAGCTTTGACATTTTAAGCTACTGCAGGTATTCGTTAAAAACTGATTTACAGGTTTACAGGAAAATATTTAAATGGAGCAATGATCAGACAAGGCCTTTTCATTTTTCCTTGTGGAAACAAGGAATATACATTCTCCCTACACTGGTTTTTCATGTAAACCTAATTTAGTTAGTTAACATATATATTTTTGCTTTGTTTTTCATGGTTTAACGCCATCAGTACAGCAAAGGGAGAGATTCTGTCTGTTGTCTGGAGGTACATTTGAAGTCCTTTCATTGTCGACACTGTCTATAGCTTCTGTTTGATATAAATATTTGCTTGTGATTATGAATTATAAATAAAAAGGGCATCAAATCTTTCTAAATGCTGAATTAAATTTAATAAAGAATGTTTAAAAAGCTTTTGTTTGTTTGGCTGTAGATATCCAAGGTTTACCTGGCCACTAAAAAAAGTGTGTTAATCTTGTTTGTTTTGGTCTCTATATTTAAGCAATGAAACCCCCAAATACTAACAATTTCTATAATTTTCTTGTTTTTTTTTACTCTATTTAGCAACTTTTTGCAATCTCAAACTGTATCCTGCAAAGAATAAAGTGTAAAATATGTTTTTCATGTATACTGTCTGTGTTTTGTCTTTTTGTCCTGTTGGACAGGCCGCACCGAAACTGAATTCCCCTTTGAGATTAATGAGGTTTTATTGAACTGAATAATGAGCTCCCCTCAGAGAGGGCAATGACAATCTGGATTATCATTCCAATTTTATTACCATCATTTTGTGTTGTCAAATTTTTAATATGAAAGCATCAAGTCATTGTAGGTAAAGATGCTTAAAACTAATTGAGTCACAAGTGATCAGTCAGTCTTTTCTAAAATAACCAAATCGATTCTGAAGACATCACAGATTTGATTAAAAATTAAAGAATTAAGGCATCATATCTGGGTTTTAATGCTAATAAATGTTACATATAGAAATTTGACATTTTTTATCATCTGACTGGTTTTTAAAAGAAGAAAATAATCCTCTAAGGGAAACAGCTAGTTTCCCTACTAGCCATGTATTTTATAAACCATTTACAATATTAGCTTTATTACAGGACCTTGCATATGTGAATCTAACTATAAAAACCCTGATTAAATGCATTTATCTTTAGATGAATTAACTACTGTAACACAGCTATCAGACAGCTGAAGTTGATCCAGAATGTTGCTGTCTGCATCCTTACTAAAACTAAGTGGATCTCATCAGCCTAGTTTCTCTTCCAGTTGCCTAAACTGAACTTTCCAAGCTTCACTATGACCTGGATGACTGAGAACCTTCACATATATCACTCCAGTTCTACAATCCTTACACTGGCTCCCAATATCTCAGAAAGTAAACTTTAAAACACTTATGTTAGTCTATTAATACCTTAATTGTTTAGCTCCAAAATGTATTACAGATATGTTGTGAGTGAATTAACTGCTCAGACCACTTAGGTCTTCTAACTAAAGTCTGGTCTGCATACCCAGAAGCAGAACCAAATATAGAGAACCATAGTTCTTATGACATACTAATCTGTAATAAACTACCAGAAATCTGTAAAATCAAGGTTAAATGCCCATTTCTTTAAAACCTCCTCTATTTAAGCTTAACTAAAGCATTAATTTAACTCTAACTTTTCTTTATCTGCGACATACTTTATTTGTTTTCCTATGTTCTGCCCATGTTCAGTAATTTGAATTGTCTTGTCCCTAAAACGTGCTGCACCAATGAACTTGCTTCACCTTACAGGTAGTATTAACCATAACATAAGGGAATCTCATCTTATTCAAACTATTGCCTAAATAAGTATTGCCAAATTTTTTAGCTAAGGTCTATTGCTCAGTTGAAAAAAAAATCATTTTTAGCCTGAATCAAGAGATACGTTTCAGGACCGCAAAGCTATTTTATTACCCGAAACAGACACCCCGCACAATTTCACGTACTTTTACTTTACTTTACGTGCATTAAATTAGTTCTACGGGACGAGCCCAGTTCCATCATGTTGTCACTTTTCCATCTCATATAAACTTACCAGGCTAAGACCAACATTATCAGGTTTCTTGCATGTGAAGAGCAGCAGCCGATCTAGCTACAGACTCAAAACACTTCTCATGTTTCGCGGCAGCAACAACACACGCCGCATACGTCACTGCCGCCGTAAAGTATCTTATCTTACGACACAAACCGACTGAAAACTGTAATTAAATTCTATTCGCGTTTTAGTGGGGAAAACTGTGGTGTTTTTAAACGTATATCTATTTCAAACATTCTACAATACGCCAAAAAAAACTGTTTTACAACAAGACGTGACATGTTTTGAGGACCCTGCGTGTGTGCGGCGTGAGGAGTTGACGCACAGACAGCCTGCTGGCCGCTGGATCTCAGTTACTCCGCCACAAACAGTAGCCACTTCACCATCTGTAGGGAACAACGGCTGCTTCACCGAGTGTAAACTTAAGCGGTAAGGCAACGCTAGAAACACCTACATCAACCTGATAAACACGCTTGGGTTAAATAATCTTAAACAGAAAATTTGAGACTTGGAACCGAAGCTAGTTAGCAAGGAGCAGGTCTGGCGTGGGCTGTGTGACAGCTCTGGGCGCCCGGTGTTTGGCCGTTAGCACGCCGCAGAGGCAGGTAAGGATTGTTAGCTTAGCTCCGACATGAGTCAACGCCGAAATGTACCATACTGTGTAAGAAAGTACTCACTTTAAAACTAAAATTGCACACAAAACTAAACCAGAGATGAGCATATTGGAATTCCTCATTGAAAATGCATTAGTAGTTATGAAATGCATCATATTTCAACTACTTTAGGCCTGTAGTGTTTGTCTTACCTTCAGTCGCTACAGCGTTGTTTTAAAACCGATTCAGACATATGGCTATACTGTACCTTAATAGCAGATTGGACAAAAGCTATTGCCCACCCCCCCCAAATGTTCTTGCATATGCTTTTAAGAAATGAAAATATTACACAAATTTGGTTTTCTTTGCATCTGTTTAGACGGAGAGAAAACAAAATTGTCACAGTCTTAATGGAGGCTGTGGTGTATGATTTTCTGTTGAATAACAAGAGGAAAAGCTTTCGGATCAGCATTTAGATTACTTGAACCAGTTTTGTGACAGTATATATATTTTTACCACCTAATATAATTTAAAAAAAGCATGTTTCTATATATATTTATTTTCGGTACACAAGTGATATTATCAAACACAACCCAAACAGAAATGAACAAATAGGGGTCTGGTAATGAACCATTATGCTAACCTTGTGTAAATAACAAAAAAAAAGCAAACTGCAATACCACAATATAGAGCCTGTTTTTTTGTATTCTTTATTTTAAGCAGAAGATATCAAAATCATTCCCAACATTAAATGCTTTTTATCTCAAAAGCATTTAGTATTTTTGTTTTGATCATGAAATACTAAAGAAATAACGTGTAGTAGTTTTCCGGTTGATATTAGCTTAAGCATAATGCAGGCTTGTTGCTTGTGCAGTTAGTTGCTTCAGTCAAGCTTTTTTTTACCTATAAATATAATGATAGATACTTACTTAGCTTGCATAGAAAATGATAGATGTTTTTTTGTTGTTGTTTTTTCTGGCTGAAAAATATTTCCGACAAACTCAGATATGTGTCCATCTTAATAAGTGAAAATCCTTTTTTCTTGGCCATCTAGGTGGCAGTACCCAGCAATAGATTATGGAATGGAAAGTGCCCTAGTCCTTGCTCCATTAGCCTGTGGTTCATTTAAACTAACTTTGTTTGGAAATTGAAAGCATGCTCATTTTATGCATCTTATTGTTAATACGTGTTTTATTAGCTACTCTTTTAAAAAAACAAGCTTAGGAACCAGAGTCTTATAGGAGTTAGGACTTACAAAAGTCGGTGTTGAGTTATTTTGAAGTCAAATAATAAAAGAGCATATTTTGATTCTATTCTTATAATTTCATCTTTTAGACACATTAGTCCAGCTTCACTGCAGAAATGATCTTAATGCAGGACAATGAAAAGGTTAGACTCAAAGTGAATCTTTATTCTTCTCATGGGTCGTAAATCCAAAATCTCATCACCCAGATTTATACTTTCTTAATTGGTAATCCCATATGTGCTATCATGCAGATTTATATAGCTCTTGCTCTATTGAGTTTGTAGAAATGGACAGAGGTGACTGTAAGGGTCTTGGATTCGCCACCAATGAGGCACAGCATCGTGCTGGGATCACTCTTATTATGGTAACATTAGAGAGTAGTGGGTGAAGGCAGGTTCAGTTTGCAGTTCTGCAAAAGTATTTGACAAAGATTTTTTTCTTTTGCATTTCTTGTCTTTGCAACCAAAAATTTCAGTGTGTATATATATATATATATATATATATATAAAACGGCATCATAAGGTTACAGCGGGCAAATTGAAGTTGTAGAAAGATGCTATAATAATAATATGGTGTTTTTGAATTGAATAAGGAAATATGCCAAGTTTAAAATATCAGATTAATCCATTGTCTGCAGATAGATTATGGGGGTCTTATAAAGCCTCAGTAGTTCCCCTAAACTGACATGTCAGGGAAGGAAAAAAAAAAAAAGGGTAGCAGTCAAAAGACCGGTGGAAACTCTGTAGGAGCTGGAGAGAGCCACAGCTCAGGTAGGTGATCCATCGATCTCCCCACCAATCAGCCATGAAACACTACTCTGATCATAGAGGCCTAGCTTCATTGGGAAAGTTTAAATCAAAATTTCTATTAGAATGGCCTAGTCAAAGTCTAAACTTAGATCTGATTGATGGTCTGTGAGATTTTACAAGTTGCTTTCCAGATGCAAAGATAAAAGACCAGCAGTTGCATAAAGAGGTTGTTCACTCTGTGGACGTTACACAAATGTATGCCAAGTTATTTAAATTTTTCTTGCTAAAATTTTTTAAATTCATTCACTTTCCTTTCACCTTAAAACAATGTAATGGCAGGCAGTGGTCTATCAAATAACATTCCAGATTCTATTTAAAATGTGGGAAAGATCTAAAGCTAGAAGCTCTTTCCTGTATTTGACATCAAGTTGCTAGCAGCGTCAGTATAAGCGAGTGCTGTTTCTCTCATGTGGAGCTAAATTGTAGCTCAAAGAGCCTCCTGTGGTGGTGTGCAGTCCGTAGAAGCCGCTCTTCTAAAGCTTAGAATAAATGCTAATAATCACTTGCCCCGACAGGTTCGCCCTGCGGCTGCTCGGCCGGTTGCTGCAGTTGACCATTTATTCCGCAGGTTAGAACGAATTTAGCACTGATGACATTATCACATATTGAGGTTGAGGTTGCCGTGTAATAGCTTTCACCAAAGATGTGGCCCCTGATGACTAAATTATTCATCGCCTCCCAGGGAGGGAGGGCTGGAGGGAGGGACGGGTGGTGGGGGATCTCTTATATCTCTAATATTTGGTTGTGTGGGGCGATGAGCCCATTAAATAATTCATTCTCCTATCCATAAATTGTTTGTCCAATTGCTGACCTTTTCACAGGATTAAGAAAGCACAATAATAAATTCTTCCGAGACCTGGCATAACGAAAGGTACAATTACGAGGCTGGGTTGGATCGGATCGTTTGTCGCAGCCTGGCTGTCGGTTGCTAAGTGACAGCAGGAACTTTTTCCACCCACTGTGTTTGCCGTTAAAGTCGGGGCGGCTGAAAGGATGAAAACAATCACATTATGGCAGTCTAGACTCGGGGTTGCGCGGGACCTGTTTGTGACTCGCCGTGTCTTTGACAGCTTGTCAGTAAGTCGGCAACGAGAGCACTTCATGAAGCGGTTTCTTTCCACAAAGCCGCAGTATTAGTGCCTCCAGGACGAGGCAGAGTTCTCCATGTTTTGATACGTTACAACCTATTGGCTTTCTTTGAATGGTGCTAGATGTAAATGTGGATTTAGATGAGATGAGGGGAGTGGTACTTCAGGTGTTGGCTGGCTGGGTTGGTGGGATTTGCTTGTGTTCTTGTGTGGAAAAGTGTGGTGCCAGCTTTAGTGGGAAGGTAGCCCAGCGAACAGCTCGGCCGCACAACAGCCAACGCCTCCCCATCGACTCTCCACCTGGTCATTGAGTACCTAGCTGGCCGCAGACTCGTCTCCTCCCTGTTTGTCGCCTCTACTTCTCCTTTTCTGCTTTCTCGTCGCCTGCCTTTCTCCCTCCCACCCCTCCTGGTTTTTTCACTCTTCTTCCTCTCAGTCTCCTTCAATCCATCCCATGTCCCCAGCTGGCCTCTCCTCCACCTCCTTTTCCATCTCCCGCCCCCATCCTAAAGCAGAGTAGCTAATGAAGAGCCCCATTTAGCTAGTGACTTTGGTTCAGTCGGCGCTCCGTTTCGCCGGCCGGCCCTCGGCTACAGCGACTGGCTGTTGGCGCTCTGACATCACACAGGGGCCAGCTGTTGATTTGGCTCTGTCTCCAAGGCTGGCTGGCTTGATGGGTTGTGGCAGGTAGACTTGTGCTCTTCCTCCCTCCATCCCATTCTCTCTCTCCTCCTCTCTCTCTTTGTGACACCCACTCCTCCCTTCATCCTCTCCCCCTACACTCTCCTCTCCTCCGTCTTCCGCTCGCACTCAGTCGAGCAGGAGTACAGGAGGCAGCAGGCAGCTGCCGAGGAGCGAGCTGGGAGGCGACTCCAGCCTCCTCTCCAGCAGATTGTGCCTCCTGTACGATGGAAACTAAACGGCTGCACGGCAGAAGGGATGGAAGGCAGAGGTGCCGGGCACGCAGGTATGTCCTGCAGCCTCCAGTCACTCAGATAGTGAGCAAATATTGATCCTGCATGCTTAACTTTATGTTCATCTTGAAAGCTATTCTGACATTTTAGTTTCCTTTTGACAAACTTTGAAGTGTTTTTACAAATGACTGACATTTTAAATTTCTTTTTTATTGTGCTTTATCAACTCTCTTAAGTTGCCTCGTTGTGCAAAAAGTGAAATTTCCGTGTTGTGCTACACTTTGGCCGAGCTGGAGCGTTTGAAATCTCCTGGCCAGTTTGCAAGCGGTGCATCTGCTTTCCATTAAGAGGATAATTAACCAAGATCAGCAAATAAGAGGCTTCGCTGTACATTGTTCTCCAGCCAAGCTCATCCTTGTGTCTCTCCTGGTGTTCCCATATTTGTTCTGCAGGTGATGTCTGCAAATTGACTTTTAATGACTCTCTCATAGGTTGTTTTTTATTCTTTGTTTCCTCCCGTCTCCTTATAAAGCTCTGTGGAGTTAAAAACTGCTAGACTTGCATATCAGTTTTTTTGTGTGTATACTGTTTCTGTTCTAATTGCCTAGATTGATATTCCCTGGAAGCTCTGTTATGGGATAGGTAATGGATTACCTACATGCTCTGCTGTGGATTTAATTTATTAGCGGCGCCTGCACCTCTGCTGCCAGATGCAACCTGAAGGCAAAGCAAGCAGCACAATTAGGGGCTCATTTGTGCCCGTTTATGCCTTTCCCCCCCCCCCATTACAAGCAGTTTCTTTTCCCGACAGTGCCTGAGTCTCCCTGAAACCGAAGAAGGCAGTGTATGAAAGTGATATCATTTCACAGGCTCTACCCTAATCGTTTCTCCCCAGTTGGTGCCTTTCCTTTGCTTTGCAATTAGCCAAAATGGTTGGAAAATGGGAGATTAGTTACTCAGTTAGGCAAAACGCTAAAATCAATTTTATTGTAGCGCTCTGTCTGCAACCAGCATTAGGAACCTAATTAACTGTTTATTTGATCCCTGATTTTATTAGTCTTGCTCTATGTCACGCAATGTGCAGGATTCGAACAGCGCTAAGGAATTTTGAAATTATTTTTCTTATGGTTTCCTGTATTTTCCTGTCAGCAGCCCAAAATCACAACTGCTTGTATTCAACCGGTTATGCTCCATGATGAAGCAGTATAATCTCCTGCTTCTTAAATGCATCAAAATTTTAGAAATCTGCTATTTTGTTCCGTCTATAAGCTTATCAATCAGCTGCATGTGCTTTTAGAGTTTGATAGAAATCATACAAAGTGGTTTAATTTTGTAGTTCATGCCTTTTTTTTTCCCCCTGCCGTCTCTTTTTCTTTTCTCACTAATTATATCTTGTCAGCTTAAGAAAAGTAATTGGAAACACAGGATAAGACCTCAAGAAATCCTGGACTTGGATGAGAAAAGTCTGATTGGCGCATCTGTAGCTAAAATGTTGTTGAACATGTTAGGATTTTGTTTTTGTATTTCTGATGATTAAGGGTAAAGTTGGTTTAAAAGTCAAGAATAAATGTTGTATTTTTAATGCTGGTCCCCTGAACAAAGCTCCTCCTGTTAACCTGTTTTTTAGAATTTCCCTTTTTTTGTCGTCTTTTTTTAAGCAAGGCTGTTCTGCTCGCAAAGGTTGGGGCTCACATCTCTCTGCCCTCCCACCTTTTTTTATTTATTTTTTTTCAACTCACCCCTTCACTCTCTTCTGAGAATAGTACCAGGGCAGATAGAGGAAGGCTATCGAGGGTCCTCAAGCGGAGCTGGTTATCTGCTCCGATCCGAGTATATATGAGCAGAAAGGAGCGGAGGTGTGGGAGGGAAAGGTCAGCTCTTAGAAGAGAGAGGAGAGCAGGCGAGTGTGCAGTGGGTAAAGAAAGGTATGCTGGAGTGTGCGAGGGGCTCTTATGCGCCTCAGAGTGATGGAGAAATTTATCACTGCTTTGCTGTGCAACAGAAGAACATGGTGTTCGATTAATCTAGCTCAGTTGATGGCTGTACCCATCAGTTTGAAGTTTTTCCAAGAAACAATATGCCGTATTTAATACAGCAGATTTGCCCTGATGCCACACAGCAGCCAGACCAGCATGCTGATGTTCTAAGCAGCCTGGGCATGTTTTTAGTTTTTGTTTTTGTTTTTTTTTAAACACCAATCATGGCTCGGCTTTTTTCAAATACATTTCAGTTTACAGCCGATCATTTCTAGATCGGCTTTATTGTGAAGCTTCTGCATATTTGCCTTATAACGCAGTCAAACGAATGCCTGTTGTTGCGTTAATGGGCAGGTTTGACGCATCTCTGTGTGCGACAGGCTGCTGGTGTGACACAGAACGATGCCTCTTTAAGGGTGCTGCACTCGGCGGTGGTTTTAATACCAATGAGCCACTCCCTGTCAGCCACAGCACAATGCCAGACGCTGCTCTGGCAGACTGAGCGCCTCCTCTATAAGTTCACCACCGTGTGAGGTTGTGTGGAGGCTTGTGCAGAGCGAGAGGTTGTTGGGGAGCTGTTGATCTCCTGTCAAACGGGGGGGATGCTTCCCTGCTTCGTTGTCTTGTGTGTCAAAACATTTATTTATTTATTTATTCTTAACAAGGGCATTGGGGTGCATTATTAACCACACACACAGACAATCTCACTCAGCTCAGCGTGGAGTCCTGCAGCCATCCGGCTAAGCCTTGGCTGCACAGTCAGCTCAGCAGCATTGCTCAGAAAACTGGAGCGCCGGCGGTCAGACTTGGCCGAGCCGTTGTCAGTAACACTGTAGAAGCAGGGATGTGATTCCTCCAGAGCTGCTGTCTTCAAACAGAAAAGGTTCAGCATATTTCCATTTCAGACAGCGCTGACATGGCTTCACTTTAGAAGCAAGACTGCAGGAGTGTTTTAAGAAGAAAACGGAAATATAATTCCAATTATAATGTATTTTGAACTAATACAGTAATAAACTGGAGCTTCATAGTATACAGTCTGTTTTTAACAAAAGCAACACATCAAATGGTGACTTGTCGGCATCTTTTCCAAAAGCATCAGATGATCAGTCTGTAGACCTAGCTCCAGGCAGAGGTGTCATGAGAAAGGAGGGAGGGGGGGGTTGTTCATTCTGAAGTAGTTCAGGGAGGAGGGGCGGGTATTGCATAAAGATCAGGAGCATGCTGAGATGGAGATCAGCCAAGGCAACAGAGGCCAGGAAATGCACGAGAACGTCCTAGATGGGGGTCATTCGGGGAGAACGTCCAGCGTGAGGGGATCTGATGATGAGCTGGGGTGACTTATTCATTTATTTTAATTTCCATGCAGGGGAGAGAAGTCGGCTGAAAACTTGTAGGATGCAAACTGCACGTTTGAACAAATAACCACAAGAAAACATTATAAGCTTATTGATTTTCTTTTTTTGCCGAAGGATGTTTTCAGAGGTATTTTGAAGATTCAGGTAAAATAGATTTGTTTCAGTTGCATTTTATTTCAGACAGATGCACAATTTTCAAACAAATTAGGGGAGAGACCCTAATTTTTAACTATAATCAACTAAAAAGGGAGGATTTTTATTATTTTATTTTTGTTATCAAACAATCAGAGACCATAAAGAAATGGATTCAGATCCCTGCTGATTGATTTGTGCGTTTAGTTATTGCGTCACATATTTTTGTTGCGTAAAATGAGGGCAGTGCTAACCAAGTATCAATCAGCTAAAAATGAGAAATCACAGTTTTCCCCTCATTCTGTGTTGCCATTTTTTTAACATCAATTTAATGTATCAAATTTTGAAATTTCATTCACTCTGAATTATAAACATTCACAAAAAATCATTTATGCCCTTTTTGTGAGTTTAATAAACAGATGCGGTTAAGAGCTTTCTCATTTATAATCCCTTTATATTTTTCCACCGATACCTTTTTTTTCTGATCATAGAACCTGCAGGATATTTTCTCATGTCCTGTAGAGGCAGTTTCCAATTTCAAATAACAACAAATATCAGTATTGTCCAGAATAGAGGTTGGTGCATGTCTGCTCATTTTGTTACTCTCAGATGTCTGCCTCCCTCAATCACTCTATTGTAAATCTAAACAGGATTTTGTTGAAAAATAGATACTGCCTACTGGAAAAAAAAAAAAGATCTTTACCAGCCATTGGCTTCATTGCTGTCTACCCATCGCTTTCTAAATGTCTGTATGCTTGGTTTTTCCAAGGTTGTCAGAGGTGCATTCTCCTGTTGCCTCAGCAGCGCTCCCCAATCTCCGTGCTTATCCATTATTTATGGTGCAAAGGCACGCACAGGCCCCGAAATAAACACTCGCCACCACTTTTCCCTTTTTCCTCTGCCTCCGACACACGAATCCTCCAGAGCTGCTGACATCCTGACTACTGTCAGTCCGCCTGAACCCTGTGACACCGCTGCAGCTGACCCCTGACTCCTCAGCACTAACTCCCCCCTCTCCTCGCCGTTGTCGGTTGCAGGTCGGCAGGGGTCATGAGGGTGTCGGAGGCCCCGCTCGCTGTGCAGAGCAGCTGAAGCCGACATGGGCAGAGGAGTCTTGGAGGGCATCGGAAGGCTCGGCCTCGTTGACGTCAACAGCTGCAACCACCACTGGCTTCGCAACAAGTAGGTGTCAACTTAAAGTTTTTACAAGTCAGACAGTTAGGCTGATCTCAGAAGGAAATATTAGTCTACTTTTAGAGTGTTTGGAAAAAGGAAAAAAAAAAAAACCATCCTCTTCATCCTTCAGATGTCACAGTTGGTGGCGCTAAAGCTACATTTTACACCTAATGTATCATAGAGTAATTGCTCAATGGGTTGTTATGCAGTCAAAAAATAAACTCTCTTTGTTTTTTTAAAACAATAATGTTTGACTGCAATGTCCTAGTAGCAGACGGACCATGCAACGACTGTGATTGTTTAATTTTACTTACTTTACTTTTAATCTCCTAACTTTTTATCTATGGGCTTTTCTGCCTTACCCATGTAATTAAAAAGAAAATGGAACCTGTGTGACAACACGAAGTAGGCTTTAAGATCTCAGTACGCATCATGTTGTCCAATGAGAACTTCAATAACTGACACAACTATGAGTCTTGAAAAAAAAATGGAGTTATGTGGTGAATCTTCCCAGGAATATCCCACCCGAGTTACTACCAAGAGTGCATTGAATCATGGAGGTCACCCCAACAGAAGGTTTTCTTTTTTTTTTAATTAGTGGCTTATTTTGACATCATTCCAACCGATCCCCGATTTGTGCCAACAATTCTTTAAGCTGATATTGTTTTCTCTTCCTCCATTTACTAGGAAGACAATTACACATTAACAACAAACATTAAACAAGTGTTCATTAAAAAAACATTCATTAACGAATCAAAAAAAAACTGTTAGAAAATAGAGGGAGCAGCAGTGTGATCTCAAGGCATGGCTGCTGACTGTGTTAATGAGTCAGCTAACCTGTGTACGCATCGGCTGAAACCCAAGAAATGCAAATATCTATTAGTCTATCTTTACTTTAAAGCAACCCTAAGTAATTTTTACCCAAGTATTAGCTTTATTTCAGATTAATTTAATAATCTTTCAGCATAACTAACAGCACTTTGTGCATAACGATGCTCCATACAGGCTGCCCTTCTCAGAAACTTTCCTCTGTAAGTTTAGAGGGTCAAATCCATCACTAAAGGAGTCATGTGATCCAGAGCGTCGCTTTACAGCAGTATGAGCTCCTCTCAAACACGAGAGCTAGCTGATCTTAAATTTATTGTTAGGAAACAGATGTAATAGTGACCTGATCAGACTTATTGTTGGTTCTCTGATGTAGGATTAATCTACAGGGTTGAATGTAGCCTTGTATTTACTAGCAGCTCAATCACTTCTCAGTCTGCTGGTCCAAAGTGATCTGCTAGACTGTAATGTTGTAACTGTGCAATCTGCAAGTTTCTTTTAGGGGCGTTAAACCTGAGTTATACGTCTAGTGCCCCTAGTGGCTCAAAATTAGAGTCGCTCTAAAGCAAACCGGGCAAAAAAGGCAACCAGTTTTAATAGTCTGAACTATTTACATTTACTTTCAGCTTTAATTTTTATTTTTAGAAATAATAAAACAGGATAGTTAAACATGATTGTCTGGAGCTTCTTTCCTACTCCAGAACCTGGAAGAGTTATAACTCTTTTAGTGATCAATGCACAAACTCAGCCCTCTAGGAGAAAATCCTTCTGAGTAGCAGGAAATAATCCTATCTACGTCTTTATCACTGTGTTTGAATGACATTTAATTATTAAGCCTCTGTTCACATTACTGAAATAATAGAGCTGCAGCTTTGTTGTAAACTTGAATCAAGTGAGGAATAACAGAACTTTTCACATGAACTTCGTTGGTTTGTTGGCACTAGCACAGAGTTACATGATGGTAAATGTCTACTTGCGTACAAAAGGATCTTCTGCTCAAATAACCTAATCATTGAAAGCAGTTTGGCACTTTAGTTTCAAACAAATCTTTGAAACAATTATTACAACACCAGAGTCCTGTTCCTGAGTTGTATCATGCTGGTGTGAATCGAGACCAGATCCTGAAATAGATAAAACTTCCTGACTGAAAGAGCTAGAAGACTAAAACGAACAGGTATGTTAGATGAGGAGTTGATTTAAGGTTTTTTAAAAAAAAAAAAAATCAACAAAAGCAGAGCAGACAGTTATGTGACTCCAACTGCACTTTCCACTTACCTAAGGACAAATGGAAAATGGAAAGCAATTGACTTTATGAAGCGTTTAAGGTAAGTATAAAGGATCAAATGACTGCAGATCAAGCACATCATGTATTCTGGCATACACGATGGATTCAAACACACGCAGCATGTTCGTCATCCATAATACATCATTACAGAGTTGCAGGAGCTATAAATGTGTATGCTTTCATGTCTAAAGAAATCATGGCAAAGTCTTTTCAGTCTTCACTCATGAGAGAGCAGCACGCTGCTCTCTAAATTCCTTAATGTAACACCACGGACCAGATAATGATCCGAATTACTTATGCAGTCAGAACATCAGGGATTCTAAACAGGCTCGCGCTGCAATTACCGCAGCCGTGAGAGACGAGACGGCCAAATGCGAATACATCAAAGTCCTGAAGCCAAATTTGGTGTAATACTCTACTCCCCCGACGAAATGCGTTTGGAGGAATGAAGTATTCGATGAGGGACAAAATGGCAATCCATCATGAGCCCTGCTCTTGAAAATGTCTGTCCACTATTGCAAATTTGAAACTCCAGAGACTTCACTCATCAAAATGTCAGCGGCAGGCTCTGAATATTCCGAGACGTGCACGCAACACTCGGGAGTATTAAGCTGTTTTTTTTCCTCAAGATGTGAAAATAATGTAAAGCAGCAGCCGCTGCTTTTGTCAGACTTCTGACAAGTCATTGAATTTCAAGATTTGACTCTGGAGCGTCCCGGAAAAAATTTCAGCTAACCCTCCAGCCTCTCGTGGCCGGCTGGTTAGCGTAGCACGCGCAGAGTAGCAGAGCTCCAGAGAGCCGCAGCCCTCAAAAGAAGTCAATTACAGTGACAGAGAGGAATTGGATGCCACCTCTGTGAAGACGGAGACTCCCACTCGCTAGCTCAGCTCTTTTGGGGGCAGAGATAAAACAATCGAGTCCCAGCCAGCCGCTTTGCTGCTCTGCCATCAGATAAGAAAATGACTCTGATCAGTGACACCCTAATGGGCTTCGGTCCCTTCTGATTGGTTTAAGGCTGGATGACAAACACACACTCAGTAGATCATGTACGCTTGAAGCGCAATGTAAGCGCCTTCATGTGTGAATTCAGTTCTAATGTGCAAAGTGACTCTGAAAAGCACCATTTCTAATTAACCTATTAATCATAGCTCTCATGTACCAGATGTCTGCCCTCCCCTTTTGTGCATTTGTGTGCATGTTACCCTGCATGAGGCCTGCACTAAAAGAGCAGATCAGCAGGATGAACTGCAACAATGGGGGGTCATGGCGTTACAAAGACATGTCAAATGCAAAAGCAGCCTCTGCTGTCTAATCAGCAGCCTTTATTATTCTTATTTCGAAAACCTGTTGAAATTATTTTAAATTTTAGATTCTAATTTCACTTTAGAAGCAATATCATCAAACGTCTGCCAATTAGTTCTCTAAAACTTTTTTGCAACTTTAAAATTATGTAAGGAATTACTATTTTTCTATTAAAACATCCGTAGTAACAGCAATGTAAAGATCTATTGAACTAGAGGGAAAGAAAAATATGATTTCATTCATTTTTACACTAAAGTATAAAATTAAAATCATTAAAAATAGCTTATTTTAAGCAAACACAATGTGATAACAATTTTATTACTGTTAATGGCAGTGAGATCTTACTATACCATCTATACGTTTGATTTTTGTATTTTAGTTTATGTATTACAATATTCTAGATATGTTTTTATTTATTTACAAGTTCCTTCATTTATGCTAATAAATTAAACAGATATAACATTTGCTCAGATTGAACATTTTAATATTTTATTGTGACCCCGACTGTGTGATAAGAAAACAGCATTTTTCTATCCAACAACAGTCGGTTATATTAAGTAATTTCTCACTCATACCTTAGAGGTATTAGCGTAATGAGACTGCTAGGTGGCGCTCTTATATCCTTATATATATTGCAAATAGAAATGTTTCCAGATGGCTTCATTTGTCTTTTACGTGAGCAGGGGTGTAAGTTTAACAAAGGTTTTTTTTTTTTCAGCCAGCTGACCAGTAGGCTGGTCAGGAGTGACAGAAAACATTTTACTTCTATTTTAGATTTGATGGCATCTAGATTAGGCTTTTATATACGAGAACTGTACGATGGTGAAGTGGCTTGACGTTGTACGTTGACACTGATAACCTGGTAATCGTTAGCTGACAGCCCTCTATGATTAATGGTGAAAATGAACCTTTTAAAGTGCCGCTAAACACCATCAACTACATGGGCTTTCTCACTGTCTCCCCGCTGCGTCTTGTCCAGTCAGGTCTATTGTCTGAAGCTGAACAGCTGCAAAGCTTTGAGCCTGTGAAGAATAAGTAGTGACTGATGACCACAGACTGTGTTGGTGACATCAACGGCTTCGCTTCCCTTTGTTCTCCCCACTGCAGAGTCAACCTTGTTCTTAGAAAGTTTCTTGGTTGTCAAACACAAGGCCTCTCTAATTTTTCCGTCAGACAGAAAACCATTAATAATGCCAGTAACACTTTGTTTAATCCAGCAATGAAAACTCAAGCTTGAGGTTAAAAAACGAAAGGAAAAAAAAAAAAGCACAAAAGCCTCTTTGTGTGGCAAAGATGTGTTAAAAGAACGCTGTACCGTAATTTCTTTAGCATCAGCGACACTCTGTTATCCACTAAAAGAACAGTAAACACCCACTGCTTCTCCAAGTGTTGGGAACAAACATGTGGACGACGATATGGTTAGAGAACAGATGTTTTCACTGTGGGCCTGATATCTCGTATGAATAAGTAAGTTTGATTTATCGCTTAATGGAGTGCTGCTGTGGAATCAAGCTAATTGAAATATTTTCCTTCTGTGTAGTTCAGCTCTGCACCAATTATTGTTTATAGGTAGCATTTCAGATTCTCAGATACTTTTAGCGTCTATGGTGCTGAGCCTCAAATGTCTGATGCATTTATTTGGTTTTCGCTATGACTAGGCAACCAACTGCTTGCAGTTTCCAAATAGTGACGGCACCTGATTTTTGTCACATTACATTTTCCAAGAGTGTGACTCCAATCCTTTAGGTGGCAGTAATGCTAGTGACTCTAGTGCTGCTGCAGCATAGCGTCACACCATTTCTGGTGTTAATGCTCTACTTTGAAGGCCCAGCAAAGCAATACCAGAATCATGTATCTGTTTTTTATTTAAACTTGACTATTTATGCTTTTTATTGATAATAATAATTAAGGGCTGCACCGATTTATCACCCGCCTGATTGGTTGGCCTCGATTTTCTGAAGTTTGGGAGCTCTGTTATCGGACGATACTTGAATGTGAAACCGATCTTTTCTACCAATTTGGTCTGCCTGTGTAAAGGTCTGAAAACCACCCACTGTCAATGCCTTAAACTTAAATATATATTTGAGTGTTGTTAGTTCAAAAGTTTATATTGTTTCATTGGTAATGATTGTCTTTTCTAAGATAAGACTAAAATATCTTGTGATCTTATAACAACTGACAGTGTCGGTCAAAATCGGCATGTCAGGCTTTTTAAAGATAGGGAATCATTGATCAGCCAGAAACCTGTAATCTGTGCACCCAAAGTATAATAAAAAAGACTAGATAACGTATTTTATGTTGGAGATTGTTGGTGCGAGTGTTGCTCCAGCTAACAGCAATAATCTTTAACTAATATTACTGATTCAGAGGAAACTCATTTCGGGTGTGTTCCTCCTCTTGTTTCTCAGGTTCCCTATATTTGCCAGCATCTCCCAGTAAGACATTGCGATGAGAATGTCCGATATCGTGGACACTGAAAAGATGAAGGTTTCTGAGACCGCCGACTCGGTGTCACCTGCAAAAGACAACGCCACTAAGTCTGAGGCCTGCGACCAGAGCAGCAAGGAGGAACACGGCAGCAGCAACAAGAAGGATATCCAGGTAATGAGCTACACAGAAGCAGAATGACATCAGCGGTTGTTGTCGGTTTCCTGCGCAACACGATCGAGCGCTGGTCTGAAAGCAGGTGTCACTGTGAGAAAGTCTCCCAGCAGCCTGTCTGGGCGGGGGTAAGCCGAGGACACCTGACAACCTCGGCAAACATTGTGCACTCATTTCCATGAAAACTTCCAGCATCATCAACTCCACCCCACCGCCTGGGGGGTTTCCTGTCACCTGCGGCATTCAAGCTTCTCCCCAGTAGCTCCAGTGTGGGGGAGGAGGACAGAAAACTCTGAAAATTGTAATCTGCACAATCTGAAATAATAATGAGTGCCTTCACTCTTTCTCCCTTAACTGCTAAGGTCATTCGGTGACATTCAGCAAAATGTTCCTGCCGAGAATCAATCACAAAAGATCCGACGGTAAAGGAATGAACTATTGGGGATTCGGGACAGCTGAGATCACTTTCAGTAAAACCGCTAATTAATTAGGTGTATGTCACTGGAACGCTGCGCATTGGGACTTCATGAAATTTGCACTTGTTAATTTGATTTCCCAAATTAAAACTGGTACTGGCTGCATTATGCATTTTGAGATTATAAAATAAATCTCCACCCTCAAAAAAAAAAAAAATGATGTAAAATCCCTTTTAAGTGTTTTCAAAGAATCAATATCCAGGAAAGGCAAAACAATCGTCTCTCTGGCTACAGCCTAAAAATAGGATTCAGGCCAATCTGGCCTTGTGGTTGGAAGCAGGCAGAGCGAGGGAGTCAGGCAGGCAGATAATCGGGAGCTCAAATCCTGGCTTATCTCCCAACTTCCTGCTTCTTTGTAACCCCGAGGAACAGAATGACACCAGCATGTGGGGGAGCAGCAGGAGAGAGTGCAGAAGGGGAGAAGGCAAAAGGTGTTTGTAGTATTATGAGAGATGAAAATAAAGCTAGGATTTTAAAAGTGGGGAAACTGTTCATATCCATTTAATTTCATTAATATTGAGATATCTTTCTGCTCTTTCTGTAAAATGTTAGAGTTGAGCTTAAGGTACAGGAGACACAAAATCACAGCATTACAAAGAATTTTTTTTGCTTTGAAGCTACAGATATGAATGCATATTTGTCTTTTAAAAAAAACGTCCTAAAACTTATTTTAGAATCCAAATAAGGATTTCGGCCAAGATGCTCTCAGTTCAGTGCGTCTAGACAGACTTCAGATTCCAAGTATGCAAAGCAGGCAGGTACCCTGAAAACCTGCAGCTGTAATCATGGCAAAAGGTGATTCAACAATGTAAGGAGTTATATCCCAACATACAGCCTGGGTTTGTTTATCATTTTCAGCCGGTATGGGAACGGCGCAGGCCTATCCGACCTCTCGGCTCACATTTTTCAGCAGTTCGTGAGGTGAACCAGTTTCTGTTTCCTTGTACAGCTGCATCGGTTAAACGCCTCAGGCTTTCATAGTTGGAGAGGTGTAGGAGACGGAGAACGGGGGTGAATTTAAACAAGGAGACTGTGGTGGGAAGGCAGAGGGGTGTTGGAGGTACGTGGAATGACTTTGTTGCCATCTGCCTCCAGCTCTCCTGCTCCGTCCTTCGTGGCAGGACACACGGCCCGGGTGCGCGCCCCACTTTTGCTGACTTCAGCCCTTTCCCTCTCCCCCCTCCTCCTCCTCCTCTTTTGCCATTCCTTTATCTCCTGCCGGCATTGTTCATTCCCCTCCGGCCCCACACCGCTCAATTAGCCGGTGTAGCGGTGCGCTCACAGTCCCAGCCCACTCCCAACCCTCCCCCCTGCATCCATATCATCTGATACAGAACAGGGCGCGGCAGGTCACAGGCATTGGAGATGGACCAACAGCAGCCCGTTTCAATTTTTTATAGGTGTTATTTGCCCCTCGAGCTCAGTGATGGAGAGGAGGAGGAGGGGTTGTCCTTTTGATTTTTAGAGGACAAGCAGGAAGATGGAGGTGTGTGTGTGTTTGCTCCTGAGATGTGTGTAAAGATGCATGTTGGGATTAGGAAGCAGAGGCCGCTCTCTGCCTTCCTCTCTTCTGTGTGCCGCTGGGAGACCTTCTGTTTTCTCATAGATGCACACTGAGAGGCACCAGTGCATGAATACAGCTCACATGCCAAAAGGTGGCCTGTATCACATCTCGGTGGTCCTCATATATTGGGTGTTTGCTTCACATCATAGCTGGGAGCAAACCTGAAGCCGGTCCCAATGTCTCTTAGCTAAACATCTGTGTTTTTCAGTGTCGGAAAGGAGCTCTTCAGCATTGCAGCAAATACGAATGCATCCAACAAAGAAGAGGGGGAAAAACTGCTGTTTTTTTTTCTCCTGATTAGCATTTAGCATAGACAAACGCTAGCTAAGGCAACAGACACATTGGTTAAAGGTGATCTTTTTAAATGAGACCAATTGAACTTTTAGATCTGCAAATAAAATGCTAAGTGTTGCAGAAACCAAACTCTGCTCGTCACTCCAAACAAGCCTTCCTCATAGTGAAACATCATGCAGCAGTGAGGACATGGAAGCTGGTTGCCTTACAGTGTAGGGAACAGGAAATGGGGGGATTTGTGTCATTATTGCAATATTTCAAAGAGAATTTATCAAAAATCAGTCACTACACTTTATTTTATGCTCTTAATGTCTTTGTTTTAATCAGAGGTGTAAAAAAGCATTCGTTTTTTCACCTGTCTAAATGTTTTAAATCACTCTAAGCCTTTTTGTGGAAATCTGGGGCAGTTTTGTATAATTTAGATGTTCTCCACTTCTTAAAGTACCAGTCCTCCTCTTGCCTTCAAACTTTGTGTGGTTTGTGTTTTTTATTGTGTGTTTTTCTGTGCACTTGTTCCCCCTCTCTCACCTACGGACAGCCTGTGAAGCACTCCAAGGTATGATTTTTTTTTTTTCAAACCTGCATGTTGTAGGATGCTTCAGCCTGTCTCGTGATTTTGGATTGCGCTCATTTCTTGAACCGGGTTTGAAGTCGTACCCGTTTCCCGTCTCTGTGCGCTGCTGCTGATGTCTTTAAAGAAAAGGCCTTTTCACAGCTATATGTTGACATGCAGACAGACTAGTTTGGACGTTTCTTTGACTTGATTTCTCTTTGACAAAATACTGCAGCATAAAGGTTAAATTTCACACATGTTTGGAAATCTTTTCATAGTCTCATTACGTCATTGTTTGCAGTTCGTAGGGCAGTCACTCAAAAAATTTGCTAGCGGAAAAGTGAGTTTTGCTTGCAGTTGTGTATCGCCGCTTGTCAATGAGGCACATTTTTGATGCATTTCTGTGTGCATGGTTTCTAACTGTGCCCACCTACCTGCATCCCCCTCCCCTTCCCCATTAGTCCAGTACCAGGCAAAAGCTGGTGCGGAGCCTGGCAGTGTGTGAAGAATCCTTTCCTCTCCCTATTCCTGAGCCTTCAGCTGCACGTCAGGTAAAAATTTCCCTGAATAACTTTGGTTTCTTTGTTAGAGATATGCTAGTAGTTATTTTAAGGCCAATCTAAGCATTTGTTTGGAAGCTATTAATACAAGAAGAATGAAATTGTGAAACAGGAGTATAATTCATCACTTGTCCTCATACATAAACGTGCAGACTAATCAAAGCTAGTTTGCATGATCAGTCTGTGTCAGGGTCTAGGTTGTAATTTTAAAATTTAAAATCAGCTGGATTTCCCAATAGGTGCAATTTGGACTTGGAAACAAACTCCAATTCAGTATGGCTACCATATGGTGAATATGGAGCTGTGACTAGCTGATTTTTAAATGTTTAATCATTTTTCTTTTGAGACCAGATTTCCATGCTGGAGGAAAACATTAGTTCTGGTTAGGATTTTTTTTTAACACTAATCTCATAATCCAGTATGACTTCCAAGTAGTCAGACTATGATAAAAGCAGTTAGTTGACTTGTGTGTTTATAACGAGGAATCTGAATTTTTGAGTCCAATGTTGATACTGAAGAAACTTTTGGAATCAGAATCTAACTTCAGGAAGAGGTTCCTCTTCAACCCAACATTAAAATCCAATATGGTTCCATTCATAAAACACAGAGGTTACAGTCATAAACTGGTTGCCTGCACCTACAGCAGTAAGTTTAGTGAATGAATCCGAGTCAATCAATCTAACAATGACTAAATCCAGTCCTTTACTTGTATCTAAAACTGATTGTAGCTTAA
>JAUZNJ010038233.1:24746-63830 GCA_034780135.1 Jordanella pulchra
AACTGAGAATCAAATACTTCAATGCATCTGGGGGTTTTTGAGATTTACTTTAAGTACTATTATTCCTCTAAATGTTGTTTTCTTAACAGCAAAACAAATGAACCAGTGTTACTAGAACCGTTGTGAGCAGAAGCATTGTTGCGTGGATTTATTTCTTTTGTGACATGTTACCTTGGAGTTCAGTAACTTCTAACGTATTTTTGCTTTTGATGTGCAAAGTGTCGCTAGATGATCTGAAAGAAGCGCCATCTTGTAATGACTGCTTTCATACATTTTATGTAACTTATGTAAATTTCAAAGTGGGATAGTGTTAAAGTTTACACCTCTGATACATACAGAGCCGACGGCAAGTAGGTGTGAAGTGGGGGTGGAGTAGGCATCGGCGTGTGTGAGAGTCTATCAGTGGGACTTTCACTATATCTGTGAATGATATGATAGTTTACAAAAACTATAACATAGTCTAATTGCTTTTATCTATTTTTCCCAACCCTACATTTTAAAAGTTTTTTTTTTTATGCAAGGAATCATAAATGCAGAGGAAACACCTTCTGAATTTCTTTGTATATTTAATAAGGGAAAAGCTGAAAGGGGAAGATTCCAGTACCTATTATCAAAAATTTGTCATTACATTCTTTAGAATAAAAAAAGGTTTAATAAACGACCAGTGGAGTGAAAACATTTTTTTTTTTAGTCAACAGATCTGCAGTGTGCAATTAGCTGAAGATCATAGCAATGCTACGCTATTCTGCATAGAGCTGTTGTCCAGTCCCAGATGATCTAATTAAATGGGCGTTAGAGGGAAGGAAAAGTGTGACTGTCCATGGGACACCTTTAGACCAGTAAGCAACCCATGCTGGGGGCTGATGGAGGTCATCACAACAAATCATCCAGCTGTCACTTTATGTTTTCCCTGTGCAGACTTACTTTATCTTGTCATGGTTTATGGCTGGCTGGAGGAGTGGATTTGTGAATACGTCCTAAAAATCAACTTATCTTTTTAACAGCATTATGCAATATGGTTGCTAAACAACTGATCGGTTAGGCTTCACTTTACGAAGCAAATGAAAGCATCTGGAGAAGCTAAAGAAGATGGTACTCATCGAGGGTAAATAAACGGGGCGGCTTCTTGTAAGACCTGCACATTAAGAAGTAGGCTCACTGCAGTAATGTAATCCCAGCCAACACTGACCCTTATTTATTTTTATGCCTCAGTTATTTAAAAAGACGTATGCAGAAGGTTGCAAAAAAAAAAAAGAGCTGAAATATTGGGTTTCACAAACACTATCTTTATTTCTACTAGTTTTGGATGAAAGTTTTGTCTGGTGTCTGTTTATAGGGGGAAAAAAATTAAACATGCAACTTAAACTAAACTTGAGTACTATCACATTCTGCACCGGAGAATGTCATCATTTCTGTGAAAATGCCAGGTCCATGTGATGTAAAAAATTATGAAATTACGAGAAATAATCTCTTTAATGTGACGTATATTAAGGTGAAAGAAAATATGCTGGTAGGGAAAAATATAAACGATCAAAAGCTGCATACGTGATTCACTCCCTTAAACTAATGCTTTACTGAAGCACCTTTTAGTTATATATTTAAATTCCTGAAATAAGATTAAAGTACAGCTAATCTAATGAATGAGAGGATCGATTGGATGTCCCCACGCAAGGGTATCAGTCAGGATCAGGGGAAAAAGGGTTATAGAAATAGTACAACCTATTTACTGTTAGAACAATTGTTCTGTTTTCCTAATATGTGTTTTTAAGACGGAAGCCGTTAAGGCCAAAAAAGCAAAATCTCCTCTTCTAAAGCTTTGGGATAAAGATCTTTCCTCACAATCTGATTGGTTTCGAGAACCTTCTCCGGGTCTAGTCGGTAAATACTACCAGCTTCAAACAGACAAATTGATTTCAGGGTTTGTACAGTTATGCAATCAAATATTGCAGCTATGAATGTTTTTATACTTCACATTTTTACTGATTACGAATGTTTAATCATAACCAAGGTAAGTATGTTGTCCAAACTTCAGCCCATGTTAAAAGTGCTGACCTCGGATGATGAATTCATTTCAGCTCATTAAAACTTCCCAGGTAGACCTCTTGACGCTTGATTAGCAGCCTTTGTCTGACAGCTGTGATTAAATACCCGTCTGCTGCTGCTTTATGAAACCATAGCATCATCAAAACAAAGAGCGTTGGGCTCCAGTAGCTCGCTGGCCGTCGCTTCGCTAAATCGATGCAGCTTCCACGCCGCTCCTCCAGGCGAAGTCCCCCGCCCCTCCCTGCCGATCAAACATCTCCCATTACACGGCACTCTGCACAACTCCCTGCACACGCATTTCCACACAGGTGAGTCCGTCCCATTTCAAAGCAGTCAGCACCGAGGCCCATGACCAGAGGGCGCGACAGTATTCCCGCAACAGTCTCGCCTCGTCTGCACTCACACGACGTCCTGTATTACTGCCATCAATCATGTCGGGGAAATTACAATTTCCACACGTCAGCTACAGAAAGCTGTGGAGCGCTTTAATTGAATACTCCTCATACCCCCCCCACCCCCACCCCCACCCCTCCACTCCTGTTATCGGTCGAAACTCCTTCAGCACCAAACTAACCTAGAGGCCCGGCGTAACGCAATAAAGGAAGAGGCGAGAAAGAAACGCATTAGTGGAGTACAGATTCAGCTCTGAGGACTGATTCTCTATCAATCTGCTATGATCCTCACATTCTCCATGTTCACCGCTCTACATCACAGTCTCCTCTGCCAACCAAAGAACTAACAAAGGGCTTATAGGCTGTCCGAGTCGTCTTCTCTGCCGCCTGAGAACCTGGCTGTCAGCTCCGATCCATGAACCGTAGCCGGTGTGGGGGGGGGGGTGTTTCTGAATGCTTGCCATACCTTTTTTGTTTCAGACTGACAGCATGCTCATTACACACTCACAGGACCATCATTTTCCCGCTGTTTTTCCCTTTATCTGGAGGTAAAATGGATGTCACGAAACAAACGAGGCAGCTCGCAACAGCTGCACATCAGCCTGCCGGTTTCCACGCGATGCGGAGGGTGGCATTAAGCAGCAAACATCAGCGCTTCTTGCCTGGAGGAGGGAAGGGGGGGGCAAGAGAATCTTTGTATTTTTTTTTTTCCTGCCTTGACGACAGCGCACAAACTTGCTGTCACTTCCAAAGCTCTGGAAGTCTCTCACAGGCAATTAGTCAGTCACATCTCTCATTTGCATATTACATTTTCGTATACATTCGGAGCGACTTCAACTGCAGCATCTCATTATGTGCTGCGCAGCTGTTTTACAGAGATCAAACTCGTGATCCTTTTTTTCCCCCCCTCTCTCTCCGTTATGATCTGCGCTCCTACCACTAGGTTGGTCCTTTATTTTTTATTCCTCTGCTTCATTCACTTTTTCTTCACGCCACACACACACACAGGCTCTTA
Organism: Jordanella pulchra; assembly: GCA_034780135.1. Taxonomy (NCBI): domain Eukaryota; kingdom Metazoa; phylum Chordata; class Actinopteri; order Cyprinodontiformes; family Cyprinodontidae; genus Jordanella; species Jordanella pulchra. The sequence goes on from JAUZNJ010038233.1 coordinate 28,197, forward strand.
AATGCTCTCTGATGTTAACTTTCCAGACTTGTGCTTAATCCACTTACAGTGCAGCGGGAACCCCTCCGCTTCCCTTTCAGCTTTTGTCAAAGTGCCTGAAAAGCAAATCAGATACAGCTCCAAGTTGAAAATGAGTGTGCGAGGCAGAGAAGAGCCCATCTCGAGTCAAACTAAGGCCATCTTTTAAAAAGATTCTCCGATTCGCTGGATGTTTTTTTTGCAGCTTGTCATCAGAAGCTTACAGCTAACCCCTCATTCTGTCGGATTTGATGGAAGGAAATCTGCTGTGTTGTTTAATTTTAGGCTCAGATTCATGTATTATTCAGGTGGTTTAATAAAAACAAGCTAATCTGGAAGATTAATTGCCATAGCAATTTGGAATTCAGGGATGCAGGCGCATTATCGCTTGTTTCAGTGATAAACCAAGAGAGTTTATTAAGTGTCTTGCTGAGGCTTCTCTAGCACATGCCGTTGTCTAATTAACCCAGAGCCAGAGGCAAGATCACGCTCTTATTGAATGCCTCCTTTTCAAATTAAGGTCTTGTGTCTGTCATACATAGCAGACCTGGGGTCAATTTTTGCATTTGACACTCTTGAAAATGTTAACACCCGCTGCCCTTTCTGTGGGAGTTATTTTTAGTTTATCCCAATGTTTAAATCAAAGCCATTTGCCGTACAAGCTCTCAAGCAAAGAGCTGACCTTGTAAAACAGACATCAACGGGAATTTAATATATTTCTCCTCTCCCAAAACAGGATGGATTCCCGCCCTTTGAGAACGAAGAGCGAGGCGCGAAGGACCAAGCTGAGAAAGAAGGCGGCGGCAACAAGGTGGACAAACCAGAGAAGGTGCCGAGGAAAATGCTCTCCAGAGGTGAAGAAGTTGATTTTGCTAAATGGTTTCATTAAAACTCTGCAACATTTAGATCTTAAAAGAAAAAAGTCCTAAAATTATTTACTAAGTTCAAAAACCACAATATTTCACTGAAATAGTTGATAAATTTAGGCTAAGTAAAGAGATTTTGTTCAAACCTACATGTTTCTCCAGTATTTAAATCTGAGAATTAAAATGATTGTAGAGAAAGGTTGATTTTTATTTCTTTGATGATTTTAGACCTCGTGGAAACCCTATTTTCTCATCCAGACTCCGCCAGATTTGTATTTATAATCTTCTAGAATTTGAAAATGGTCAATAGAAACAAAGGCCCACAGCATTACAAACCCTTCGTTTTTCTTCATGCCTAACCCATCCACAGATAACCTGGTTCCTAAAAGACCTGATCAGTTGTAAAACGTAAAATAAACATTTTAAACAATCATTTAAAGGAAAAACAACAGTTCTACCACCAGTGATTTTGTTGAAATTTACTAAACATCTCCTGAATATCTAGATCAGTGGTAGGCAATGTCCTGCAGCTTCTGCTTGCATCCAACACACCAGAAGCAAAAACCAGCCATTTACATGCAAAAGCTGCAGGACGGTGGCACTAGAGGACCTGTGCCTACAATTGGTCTAGATGGTACAAGAAGCAGAGAAAATGAGTCTAGATATTACCCTTAAATCAGTGTAATAGAGGTGTTGTTTTCATTTAATTAGCCAGGCTTTATCAAGCTATAAACGTAGAAAAGCTAACGTTTTTAGAATATATATTCAATAATTTAAAAAGAAGACTTCAGGGTTAGTTATCATTAGCTCGTTTATTATGAAATCACTTTTTAGGGCATTTTTTTCTCAAACTTTTAACTCTGTGAATGTAACGTGTGGAGCTGGTCAGGATCCCTCCGTCCTCGTGAAGATATGCTTTGGTTGAAGTCATGAACACAGTTTAAGAACCGTTGCCATTAGCATCTGGGTTATCTTTACGTCCTGGACCACCTGAGGCCTCATTTATAAACATTGCTCACTTTGAACATGGGGCATCCATTAATATCCATGTACTGTTTTCTATCCTAGTCTAGAATTGGATCTTTGATGTTACCAGGATGAATGTCGGTGGTAACACACATGTGCATGTATCGAAACGATGCCTTTAATGGCACTAATCACACAATCTGTGTCACTCAGGCAAATTACAGCCTTCTAATAATTATATCCTTTGCCTTCGTCACCAGGGACACCCAGTCCTAAACATTTCTTTTTAGCTCGCTGTCCCTTCACTTTGTCCAAAAGCTCTTCCTCCATTTTAAATGATATCTCATTATGGGCTGATAATTGGCGTGATTCAGTTAATTGCCAGAAGCTCAAGGTGCGAAGCAATTATATGGATTCCCACAGGCGCAGAAAGGTGTCTGGTTTCCTCTGTGGAGCAACAGCACTGATGAGGCGGCCTCCAATTATAGAAAGCAGACAGACTCCCACAGACGGGAACGAGCTCCAGTGTCCCTTATCTCCCTCCGATGGGTACTATCCTTTTGTCGGTGCGCGGAGGCGTCTTCTCCTAAGCGGCTGTTCTGACAGTGTTCCGGTCCTTGAAGAAGCCTGTCTTTGTTGCCGTCATTAATAGTCCACCTAACAGCAGGATCTTCCTTCTGAGGAGGTTTTACCCTCAAGTTATGCTGCACATGAACTCTATTTTAGCTAAAGACGTCTCATTAGTTGTGGAAGTGAACACTGAGGGGGGAAAAAAAACTCCAATAATGCTGGAACTCAGTGACTGAATCGTTTCCTCTGTCCTGTCTGCTTAGATTCAAGTCAAGATTACACCGATTCGACTGGCATAGACCTCCATGAGTTCCTCGTCAACACGCTGAAGAGCAACCCCAGGTAAGAGCTGCAACTCGTGCAGCACCATCCTGCCCGTTAAGGACTTCATCTGTTGTGGCTAATGATCCGGTCATGAAAGCATTTAAAATCCTAATTGTTTGCAATGAAGTCAGTTCACTTCACTGGAAATGCTGCATTGAGTGAGTTCCCTTGGCTATAACTTAATGTTCCTCTTCTACTTTTAACAAAGCATCCTGGGAGCCATAAATCCAAGCTGAGTCCACTTTAAAGGACACTTTGTGGCTTAGAAGCTCAACACATTTCATGCATGAAGCAAAAGTTTAGATTTTAGTAGATTTCTGGTTTTAAGGACAAATATTGTGTAACATCTAACTTGATGAATGAACTTAAATGTCATGTTTGTTTGACTGAATTTATTTTAATGTTATCATTCATGCCACAAAACAATCCTGCTCTTCTTTTTGTTGTTTTATCCCATTAAATGCGACTAAATGATTAAACATGTTTAAGTCATCGTAGAATTGTAATAATTTTTAGATGCTTTAATGTAATGTAGGCAAAACGGAAGAAAAAAAATCTGAAATCGTAATTTTTTTGAAGCAATTTATAAGCTAAATATGTTGAAATGCACTTTTCTACGTATATAACATGCATTATGTATAAATATGAAGTGGAATGATTGTGAATGGGCTACATTTAGTTTAATTAACCGCCATTTTTGGAGCCGACTTCCCTGAACTGTTTTTAAACAATCAAACATCAGAAAACGGGGACTTTTGTAGTTTTTTGACTTGAAATGATGCTTTTAACTAAGCATTCTAACCATATTATATTTCAAAGCTTTTCAGAAGCTTAATCTTTTTCTCTCTTCCTCTTAGGGATCGAATCATGCTGCTAAAGTTGGAACAGGACATCTTGGATTTCATCAGCAATAATGAGTGAGTTTCTGTTATTTGGTCCGTTTACTCAGATGGATGCTCTGGTCTAAGTTTTCTTTCAGTTTTAACAGATTCCAACATCCAATATATATAAGTGGGAAAAAAATAAGCTGTTGGTTCTTTAATGGATGTTGAAGTTTTAGATTTAACAGAAAATGAAGGAATTGTGATCTTGCCCATTCCCTGAGCTCAATCAGTTTTTTTTTTTTTATTCAATCAAAAATCTTTGGATTGCCTTTACAACTTTAAATGGAGTTTTGATGTATTCATAGACTAAATGTTAATATGAAGGTAGTTTTCAATATTTGACCCTCCAAAGCTGATGTGGAAATCCGCCAATTCTGACCAACTGCATCTTTTCTATTTAGTGTCTTCACAGATTTTGAGTTTAGAGTCGCTTCCAGAAGGATCCGTAGAAACCAAGACATTTAGCACTAGAGAAACCAATTTGTTTCACACCAATCTGACCAATCCCTGATATCTGCTGCTGATATTTTTTGGCCAGATTATTTGAATACAGATACAGATGTTAACAAATCAAATAAACCTTAACAATGGATAGCTAATGCATATCCTTTATGTGACCTCAAAGCATGGCTGCTAAAGGCACTGATGTATCAGATGCCACTATAAGGAAAAGAAACGCAAATATTGGCCGGCCAATGATTGGATCGAACTGTTGTCAGCAGACTTTAAAGCTAATGACTGTAACTGCTGTTTAGATTTACCTTTTTTTACACAAATCACCTGGAAGCATAAAGGGATGCACTGATTGATCCGATGGTGACCAATTTATTAGGATGTCCTGATGCTTGTTCATTTCTGAAACGATATTGGTACGAATCATGACAGCTTTTATTACTTATTTCACACTGTAGAATGGTAAAAAAATGCTTCATCAAGTATTATTACTACTAATATTACTAAAACATTATAAGAAACGGAGGTTAAAAAGGTTTTATAAAACATGTAAAATTAACCGACGAGTTACAAAATAGTTTAACAGAAGCAGAGTCTTTCTGTCGGCATGAAAATATCAGATTTTAAATGCCGTACGATAAAATTCAATATCCCTTTTTTGCCCAATATTGGTCCAATATACGATACCAGTATCAGATCAGGACATCCATATTTTCCACTCGATCGTCTCTTAAGAATGCAGATTTTTGAATTTTGTTTTATTTTCCTGACCTCCAGAAATAGAAATGCATATTTTTCTAATTGGTATACAAAAAATGTGTGGTTTCAGATTAAAATTTCATAGCTAAGCTGAAAAAAAAAAAACAGCTAAGCTGGTAGACGGAAAATTCAGAGCCCCTAAACCCGAATCTGCAGATCTTGAGAAAAATCAGAAACCATCCGTCAATTCCTGGAATCGCTACCAGGACTGTTTGCTTCCAAAGCAGCTTCTGGTTGTATCATTTCTGTAAATATAACCTGGTTTGTTTGGGTTTTTTTGCTGTTTCTACGTTTAGAAGCCAAAAGAGAAAGTTCCCTCCCATGACTTCCTACCACAGGATGCTGTTACATCGCGTAGCAGCCTACTTTGGCATGGACCACAACGTGGACCCCAGTGGAAAATCAGTGGTGATCAACAAAACCATCAACACTAGAATGTGAGTCAGTTTTTATCCTCTATCTAACATTGTTTTAGACAGATCACTGCTGGTCCTTTTGCTCATTAATTCCTAGTGAGTTGTTTTTTTTTTTCCAGTCACAGACTGGTTACATCCAGCCGGCAGGGAACTTACTGCTTGGTTAGCATATGTTGCTGTCAGCATCTGTAATAAATTAAGCTGCCACTAAAAACTCCTGTGAATTCACCCGCCAACAGACCCGATCAGAAATTCTCGGAGCACATCAAGGATGACAGGGCGGACGATTTTCAGAAACGCTACATTCTCAAACGAGACAATGCCAGCTTTGATCGTGAAGACAGCACGGTAGGCCGTCTTCTTTTTTTATTATTTTATTTTATATGTATGTATAATTTCCCCCCCCCCCTCTTCTTCCCCAAGCTGTCACTTTCATTTCTGACATGTTGGGAAGAGTGGGACAATCTGGCGTCCCTGACATAGCTGCTAAGGAAGACTGTGTGTGTGTGTGCGTGTCCTTGCCAGATCCGAATGCGTTTGAAAGCTGACAAGAGGAGCAAATCGATGGAGGAGAGGGAGGAGGAGTACCAGCGAGCCAGAGAAAGGATTTTTGCACATGATGTGAGAGCTGTTGGTGTAGGCGGACCGGGATGGGGAGGGTGTGTGGTTGGGGGAGCTTGTTTCACAAATCTTTGTCATATCTATTCATGTGCAAATTCAGTGGATTTCTTGCCACCAATTACCACTGCTGCCTTTATGAATTTATGCACGGAGGAGCTCTGATTCGGTCTCCGGTGGAGCGGCAGCCATTTTTAGAGCTTTTATCCATGTCGTAAAGTATTGTGATTGTTTAGATTTCTATTTGTACCTTTTTACTTAAAAATGTCCCTAATGATATTCCTCTCATCCACAGGGAGAACACTTCTTATTAGATAGAGGGTAAGTAGGAAGTTTACATTAATCACCAATTATCTAACATGAGACATTAATTAGAAGTGGATTTGTTTAAGTAGAGCTGGTTTCATCTCTTAAAGCTTCATAGATAATCTTCATCTTCCGTTTATTCTGACCTTTTTTTTTCTCTCATTCTGCAACGACTGCAGTCAGACATTGATTGTGTTCTTTTGCTTCGTCTTCAGTGCACAGGAGGAACACGCATGCATGAGCAGTCAACAGAGGCGGCAAATGTTCAGGTAAGTCCACCCCTCCTCCTCCTCCTCCTCCCAGTCTCTTGTCGTCTGTCCTCCCTGGAGAGATGGAACCACAGGAGCAGCTCCTGTCTTAATCGTCTCATTCAGGAGAAGTATTGCTGATCGGAGGATTTGTTTCTGGAAAGCTTCTGTTAAAGAGGACTCTGTGCTCGTCTGGAACGACCTTTTCAGAACAGTTTTCTTTACAGATGGAAGAATCTCCCTCAGTGGAATAACATCTAGTTCAATCAGATTGATTCAAATAAAGTTGGATGTTTGACACAATTTTTATTGTTTTATCAGGATTTTATTTGACAGATCAACACAAAATGACTTAGAATTTTGAAACATGAAAGTTATTTTTAAATTCTTGTCATGATGAAGATCTCTGTTCCTCCTCTACTTGAGTCCAACCGATTTTGATCTAATATCAGCCTGAATCCGGAGTTTCTGTTAAGAGTTTCATGGAGAACAGTAGTGAACAGAGATTGGTCAGAGAGGAAATCTGAGTTATGTTGAGTCCATCTTGTCACGGCTGAAAACCTACCAACAGCAAACGAGCTCTCGTCAGATGAGAAGGCTGTTATTAATCATTAGATATTAGTCATTTCCTTCCAATTAATCACTATTTCGTGTTGGTCAGTCATAAAATCCCCCTAAGTGCTTTGAGATCTGATGTAGTAAGATACCAAAAATGAAACTAATAAGGGCGGTGCCTCTTTCTCCATCCAGGTTAAGAGCCGGCCATTCAGGCGCCAGCCGCCAAAGCAGCTCTGAGACGGACACGCTGCCCCGGCACGGCGAGCCTCGGCCGTGGAGCAGCACCGACAGCTCGGACAGCTCCAACCGGCTCGCCCCGCGGCCCGCCATCACGAAGGCCAGCAGCTTCAGCGGCATCTCGCCCGCCCTCGTCCGGGGAGACAGCACGGCCAGCAGCAGGAGCACCGGGAAGCTTTCCAAAACAGGCAAGCATGGAGACGGATGTTTGAGGGGAAAGACGGCGTCCTTGAAAAACCCATCAAATAAATGGGTTTTAGATCCGCGGATCATTCACTTCCTTTTTCTTCTGTTTAGTATTTTAGTGATATGCCAAAATAAATAAGATTCAGCAAACGGAGCATCAGAAATCATATCAGAACAAATGATTATTCTGCTGCTGTTGTCGAAACTAGTTACCACTTCAACCTGGTAATTTTAAAAAAGCTGGAAAAAGTGTCTGAGCAGCAGAATAAAAAGCAAACAGTGAGAATTTACTGCATTATTTAGCTGTGAATGCATGTTACTGAGATAACCTGAAGGCCACTCTGCAGCAGTAAGTGCTTACCCCATCACTATGATCCATCCATCCCTTTATTGGCTGAGAACAGGCGCTCGGTATCCTGGTCTTATTTCGTTATCAGAGCTGCTCTCACTCGCATCAATTCTGCGGACTCCCTCACATCAAGATGTGTTCTGATCGCAAACCTTTCTGTATTTTATTGGTTTTAATGCCACAAGTAGATAAAAACGGGTTTGTCGCATAGATTCATAAACGTTCAGAGGGAATATTTTTGCAACATCTTGCTCTATTAGTGAAGTCATCAATGGTCCATGAACAAACCAGCAACTAAAAAAATAAAAACCAGGGAAGTCATTTGCACAAGTGTTTGAAATTAATACAAAAGCTTAATTACAGAAGGAGGGCTTCATCATGGATCATCAACAGTTGCCTGATGTGGCATTATTAGAAGCAGACCTTCATTACCGCCCACATGAAGAAGCCAGAAGCAACATGCTAATCACCTTCAGAGTTTTGGTCATTAGATGATCGTTTTCCTTCCTTTTTCCTCTCCTCAGGTTCTGAATCTTGCAGCAGCGTCGGCTCCTCGTCCAGCTCTCTGTCTCGCCCCCATCTGCCTCTTCCAATGTCGGCCTCCTCTCGCTCCGTCGTCCCCAGCGCCCTCCTGCCCCACCGTGCCGTCGACGCCAGAGGCCCAGGACATCACGAAGCTGCAAAGAGCGCCCCCTCCCAGCTGCTGGCGTCGCCTGGCGACGCGACCAACTACTACGTGCTGCCGCTCGAAGCCTCAGGGATTCCACCCGGCAGCGTTCTGATCAACCCACACACAGGTGAGGCTTGAGGGCAGCTACAAAGCAAATGGGTGCTGGCCTGGCCTTAGTTCGAGGCATTAGATGAAAGCCAAATTTCCAGTTTTCCTGATGAAAATTCATGACTGTGAATCTGTCAAATTAGAAAACAAAATTTACTCTGATCAGGATGCAAGAACAGATGGGCCAGATCTGTGATCATGCATCGCTGCCCCGAGTGCTGCAAGAGCAAAGCGATCATCAGAAGCAGCCCAGTTCGGACCGAACCGGGCGTGTCCCCGGATCAGTCCGCTGCTCGGTTGTTTGCATTGTTTGATTTATTAATGTGGCCAGGATCCCTCATCTGTTGTGAATTGGTTTCGACAGGAAAGCCTTTTATGCACCCTGACGGCAGCGCAGTGGTTTATAACCCAGCTGCTGGCAGGATCCCACAGCAGGGGAAAACCACGCCGCAGCCAATCATTGCAGCGTCCCAGCAGCAGCCGGCCAATCACATTCACTCACAGGTCAGTCCACATGCATGCCTTTATTTTCCTCCTCTTTTTTTTTTTTGCAAATTTGAATCTAGATTATTGTTCTTTTCTAACCCCCACTAACCTCATGTTTAACTGTTTAACCTCGAACCCACTCTTACTCAGCTGACCAGCCTCCTTTGTCCAGTTTGACATCCCGTCCCTCTGTCCATCTTTTCCCCTCTCAGCCAATCTGTCCTCCTCTTCAGCCGTCCTCTGAGCCTGTCCACAACCCAACGGTTTCTTATCCTCCTCCTTTTCCTTCTTCTCAGCTCCTGCCCGTCTATCCTAACCAACAATACACTGTGGTACAGAACTTCTTTCTTCCATTTTTAAAGCACTTTTCATCCCCTGTCAGACCTTGATGGTTGAGTCTTTTACCATGAGCACATCTATTAGATATTAATGAAATGAGAGCAATAAAAGGGCAGAGAATAAAACCCTAGAAGTGCTCTGAGCTCTTACTTTGACCCAGGTCTTCATGTTCTGTGTGCTTTTAATCTGAAGTCATCGTTTTACTTTCTGCACATTGCTACTGACTTACGACCTGCATAAATAAATCCCTCTTTTGTTAAAGTCGTTTTAAATGGGGATTATTAGGTATCCAGTAAGTTATTTTTGGTAAAATGTTGATTATATTGAACCTTTATTAAATAAAGTTCCTAATTAAAAGCTGTTTAGCTGTGAGATCATTCTACCGTAGTAAAAGCTACATCTTTACCAGGGGTATCTCCTCTCCACATATGTGGATCATGCATTCACTTAACCTCATTTCTGACCTGGTTTTAGTCAAAGACGTGCCTCTGTGGCTAATTATGCCGGTGGAAAGTTCCATTAATATTTAATTCATCACCAGATGTTGGCTCTGAATAATCCATGACTGAAAACACGACTCTTCCAGCATGTCAGAAGTGACCTGGACTGTTTCGCTGTGGTGATCTGGATGAGTGGTTGACTTTAGAAAAGACGGCTTTAACCCAATTAGTCCGTGTTGCTTGAATTACAGCCTTGATTTTAAGTGTTTTTTTACATGCGTTCTTCTAACGCGGCGTTGTTTCTGCAGCCTGACGTCCTCGGCGCCCAGTTTAGTCACCTGACCCTGTCGCAGCAGCCATCCGGTGACGGCAGAGTGTCCGCCTCAGACGGCCATCACTACCCTTCCGTGTACAGCCACCCGTCCCCTGTGGTGCTGCAGGGAGCTCCACCGCAGCAGGTCACCGGCTACATGGTGGCAGGGCCATCAGGGGGTCACCCAGGAGTGCTGCAGGGTCAGCACGTCCCGCTCCCGCCGGGCTCCAACTACACGTATCCCGGCTCGAACGCCGGCCCCGCCGCTTATCCTGCTTTAAATCAGCCCCTGCTGCAGCAACACGCCTACATCCAGCAGCCAATGCAACAGGTAGGAGGAATCCTCTGATCTTTATCCGCCGTTTTGCGTCCAGTCCTCTAACCTTCAGCTGTGAAGTGAAGCTAAATGAGCTGAAGTCGTCCTTTGTGTCTCCAGCAGATGTCTGCATGTTACTGCTCTACAGCTCACCCCTCACAGTGCTCCAACCAGCAGCAGCAATACCGGCCTCCTCTCAACCAACTGACCTATAACTGCCCTCAGAGCCAGAACCTGCCCCAGCAGCAAGGTACTAACTACTCAGAGGAGCTCCAACACAAAGTAGTGCATCGCTGTAAAGTGGGGAAGCGATTATATGTAATAAAGTTGGTATTTGATACCAGTCAGATTGAACAGAGAATGTCTGGGAGCTAAACTACAGATTCATTAACTGGCTTCCCTAAAGTCTCATGTCTGCTGCAGCTTCTAGCAGGTTTTCCCTCACTATCACTTGAATTATCCTTCTTTAAACTTCCTCCCTGCCTATCGATGCTGAATAGCAGCCCTCAGCATGACGCGGCCGCCACCATGTTTTACTGTGTTTGCGGTAAAACGCAGGGTTATTATCACTCCACACAGATTCGTCCTGATCATTGGTGACCCTCCACTTCACAATTATGCACTATTTTTATTTTGTTGTCGTTATGTCTCAAAGAGCTTCAGTGTGTTTGTGGATTGATTGTGAATCTTCAGCTGGTAAACAATACTTTTTTTTTTTCTCCCTGATATAAAAACCCTTCTAGCTGCCAGAGTTTGATTTGATTACACCTTTGATTTAGCCGCAGATTTCCGCTCAGCTTTTCAGGATGAGGCCAGAAACACAAGTAGTTCAAATGTAGCTTGAAGTTGGAGGCAGAGATCTGAAGGAGGCTCTGATGAGGAGGAGCTGCTGCTTCCTCTGCAGAGAGGAAAAACTTCAGCCTTGCTGGGAAGAGCTCGACTGTCCGACATTCCTGCTGCCGTTTTTCTTTGTTTCTTTACAAGAGAGCTGCTGTCCAACAGCTCTGCTGAAGGACAAAAACATTACTGGCTTCTTTTCTGTTGCTTTTACAGCCTCAGATATATCCCTGGGAGTTATCCACCAGTTTATTCCCTTTCTGTTTTTCTCCCCTCACCACAGGAGTCAGGATTGTTAGCTCCCATTTTGCCTCTCTCTAACTTGCGCGCACGCAGACACACATGCTGTCGCTTAGCTGGATGGAGTTCCTGCAAAACACACGTGCACATATGTCTCTGTAAGTGGCTGCGGCACTCTTCTGTCATCTTCAGGGCTGCAAATGTGGCTTCCCTGCTGGGGAGCCGGGGAATAGGCAGCGGACAAATGAAGCTGACCTACAAAGGCGGAGAACTGCAATTATTTTTCAGGGAGGCAGTGAAATGATAGAGGGGGAAAAAATAAAATCAGAAGGCTCATTTCCGCTCTTGATTTTTTTTTGCATGAATTAAAGAGAAAGGAATAGATAACGACATGAGGGTGAAGGTGTGAGTGCACACACGATGCATAAGTCATCAATAGGAAATTCTCAGGCGCTTTGGTCGACACCCGCAGAGGATCCTGTCGCCGTTTGCACCTAATTGCATCAGTCAGTCAGTCACCACCTCCACAGCTCTGACTTCTGTCGTGGGCATTTCCTGCAGCACATCTGTCTACCTTAGACTTTCCTCTAAGGTAAGAGGAGAGGTTATTAACGCTTAGCGTTCTTTATTTGAAACCACTGCTGCTTCCCTGAAAGTAAATGTTCCTTCCTTGAAGGTAATGATTTATTTATTTTTTGGTTATTTAATTCTTGCAACAAGAGCAGATGGTTGGTGTTTGTTTTTTAAGAGTTCAAACGAGCTTGGAGATGCGTTGGCTGAGATCTGGGAGGCGGGATTCGGGGCCGGGACGCTGTCTGAGAGGCCTCTATGAATCTCACAGTGAACCGGTCTCTTTTTCAGCCCCTCGCAGCACACGTTCAGGAAACAAGTCCTCGTTATCGTGACGACGCCACACAGCCAGCCCGGGGTGGGGGGGGGGCTCACTGAGCTCCAAGCTTTTCAACTGAGGATATAGAGACGCTTCTGTTGTAGCTCCTCATTACCTTGGTTTTATGGAAATATAAAGAAAATCACAAATCTGTGCTCATCTGCTGCCTGCTGGAATGGAATAATTCAAGGTGCGTTTCATCTGAGGGTCATTTCATGCTTGGTTTGGGGAGTGAAGGTGGGAGGCGAAGGTGGATAAAAATAGTCCTGGCCGCCGCGGTTCCTTGTGGAGCTCTCTCATTGTCTAGTTGTACTTTTCTCCCAAAGCGCCGGGCCGTAAAGACACCTTCACAAAAGGACGGCCTCTCCTTTGTCACCTGGATTACCGTGTATATGGGGCGCGGGGGGGAGGAGTTTTTCTAAATGTCTTCTTTTTTTTTTTCGTCACCTTGACATTTAGGTCTCATTTTTACTCCGGATGACTTTGCAGCATCTTTTGTGCGTCATTGTCTTCAGCCCCCCCACACCCAAATAAGTTCATGTGAAGTGAAGTTTTCTTCTTTTTTATTCCCCGTCGAGAACCAGCTCCATTACTCACTCCACGGGCTCAAGCAACCCCCGGCTAAATCAAATATATTGACTTTGTGCAAACCTGTTTAGCAGAAACGGCTCCACTTCTTCTTTTGTTCTTATTCTACAGTAACCTTAATGTTCCTTTGTTGGGGTTTAATATGCTAATCTTGTTCAACGCTAACAAATACTTTAAGGTTTTTGTCGTTTCTTGTAAAAGTGTTTAAACTCATTGAGCTTTTTCACATTGTTTCATTTTTATTATGTTAAAATAGATGAAGGATTTAAGCAATGCTTTCAGGTAAACATGGCTCACAGAGCGGCGGTATCATCCTGAGGGATAAATCTAATTAAGAATGATGTCGACATTTAAAATAAAATTGTGTTAAAATACACAGAAAATATAAATAAGTTCTTGAGGAATAAATTTTTCTACAAGGTTCTGCTCCAGTAAATCCCAACCAGTTTTATTTTGTATTATTATTGGGTCACAGTGTTGTCTTTGTCTTTTTGCCACTAGTGCACCAAGCCATGATGCCAAGCCCAGCGTCCAGCTACCAGACCGTAGTGGGCGTGCAGCCAACCCCCAGCCTCGCTCTCACTGGCAACCAGCAAAGCAATATGGCCAACCAGATGCAAGGCATGATGGTCCAGTACCCTCCAATGCAGTCTTATCAGGTACTTTGATCAAAGGCGCTCCTGATTTTTAATTTTGGTCCAAATAAAATCCATGTTTTGTGTTTTTTTTTTTTTTTAAATCAAAACAAGCTGCTCAGCTCAGGCGCCGTGTTTTCACTCCACAGCGGCTCAGAAGATGAAGAGCGTGCACTTCATCCTCACTGATTCTTTTCCCTCCTTTCTGCAGCAGGTTTCTGTGCCGCAGCAGACGTACCAGCAGCCAGTGTTTGTGTCCTGCCAGCCAGGCCAGGGGGCAGTGGCTGTTTCTGGCATGCAGCCCTGCTACAGCCTGCTCCCCAGCAACCAGCACACCACCATGAGGTACTCCTCCTTCCTTCAACGCCGTTCTTGATACTTATCCAAGCCATTAGGTGTTTGCATGTAGAGATGCACAACATCTTAAAGAAAGAATATGTTTGGCTTTGACTCCTAATGGCCTCATCAAATCCCAGTTATATCCGCTGAGCTGCCACAGCGGCCGGCTCTATAGATCATTATTTCTTTATTAGTTTGAGCAATTTTAATATCTTTAACGGCTGCTCTCAATGGAAAACGTGTTAGTCATCATGTTTTGTGTGAATTGTTCATTTTAAGCTTATATTAGTTCTACACTGATGTGGTTTATTCATTTATTTCCCCCTATTATGCTTTTATCAGGATCAGATGAAACATTCGGCCTCCATTTTAATGTTTGCTCTCCCTCGAAAACCAATTTAAAAGTGCTGAGTGGTGTTTTTTACACTCCTGTTCTTAGACCCAACAAGTCTGAGTGAATCCCCAAAGCTCCAGAACGAAGGTCCTCTATGTTCACGCTGAAGGGGGGGGGATGAAGTTATTACCACGATCCTCCTGGAGAGCAAGTCTGTGGGCAGCTTTATGATTTGTAACTAGAGAAGAGTTTGCTGCTTCATTTATTCATTTTTGCCATCATGGTGTGAGATGGAACTAGTTTTTTCAGAAAGTAAAACGTGTAATTAGTTTCTACCTCTATGCTGCTTATCAATTTGACGAGCGCCGCTGGAGCAAACGGCTTCACCTGCAGAAGAACAATGGGGGGAAGAAGCTCGCTCTAGAAGAGAGGTCACTTTCTTCCCCAGCTGTGAATCGAGGCTGCGTTTGTAGGCCAGTCAGCAAGGAGATGATTTATGCAGCAGCGTCGGAGCGGCTCGGTGTTTTCCCACGAGGGCCGACTGTCCACCTGCAGCCTGCTTCTTCACCAGCTGGAGACGGGTCCCTCCAGGGTTTCTGCTTGCAGAGCAGGGAGCTTATTTTCCAGATGGACTCGCATTTCAGATGAAGCACAAAGATCTCACACCTCCTGGAGATGTACCTTATGTTTAGAAATGTTCCACCTTTAATGGATGCAAGCAGTTTTGTTTTTTTTTTCTAATTCCCTGACGCCAGTAAGAGGAAAACGCAATTTACAAAGAAACCTCAATGGTTTGTTTTATGTTTATTTCTGTCTGTTTTTCACAGTTCAACCGTGAGTTTCCTGCCCGCCCCGATGATTGAGCCGCTCCAGTTTCCTCAGAGCTCATCTCCCTGCGTCTCCCAGCAACACCCAGGCCAACAGTACGCAGGTAGCTGAGCCGTCAAACTCTCACCCATCTACAGTAGGATCACGAAGTGAAGAGAGGAATATTCTCATCTTCTGACACGAGCCACCCTGGAGACCCCCCATCACTGCCAGCTCTCCAACACACTTTATTTCCCCCCATTTCTTAGTGTCAATAACCAGCAGACTGCATTCCTGCACAGCCACCGGTCTGCATTCGGTAATGAAATAATCCTTCGCCGGCTTACTTTGGCTTTGTTTGCACGGCAACACATAATTAGGTTTCCTCTCTGGGTTTTTAAAATGAAAAAAAGTGACGGCGAAGTGGTGACGGGGCCCCTGGAGGGTTGGTACGCAAAGCTATTGGCACAAGCACCTTTTTTGTTCGGAGCTGGATGGAGATGAAATGGTCTAACCCATCGCCCACTGAAAATGTTCTGCTGACATCAAGTCAGTTAAAATACAGATTGCTGCAGTGAAAGAAAAAAAACTGCTAAAGCAACAAATTACTCCTCGGAGTGGGAGTTGCTGGCATCGCTGTAGTGAAATGTGATGTATAGTATAGTTGGGAAGAGTGAGTCGAAATTAAAGTTGCAGGAATAAACAATCCTTCCAAAGTAGCCCTGCAGGAATATAGATAAAAACTTTAGCAGCAGATTGTTTTAATTAGAAATATGTAATTATACTATTGTCCAGAGTGCAATCATCTTCATAATCAGACGAGATGAGATCTTTGATGGATGCGAGCTCGTTCTGTTTCAGTGATGCTTTTAAACCTACATAAGAAAATGTTGCTACTTGTTGCATATTTCTGCCAGCAGGGGGAAGTGTCATCATTATCCTGTTCATGTAGCTTCTGCTTGAAGCCTAGGAGGTCGTCTGAACAGAGTAGTAACAGCTCTGCAGGATATTTGATCAACTGTGGTTCTTTTTGTGATCAAACGGGTCACAAAAGTAAGAGTTTAATTGATCTGCAGCAGTTCATGAAGAGCTAAGCATTAAAATCAGACGATCTGCTATCATCTTGTACCAATTTGTGCTTTTTTTGTTGTCAATTTATGTTCATTTGTAGTTGTTTAATATCAGTTATATTTAAAAGGAAGCAAAAGACTTAAACCCAGATTCTAACACCAAGTGTCTTTTTGATTTGCTTTTTACACTATTTTAAACGCTTTAATTTGTAGGGTTTTTTTTTTTAGATGTTTTTGAGCTACGCAATATTTTTTTTCTTATTTGAAAAAAATCTAACTGCCACCTTGTGGCTATTTTTGTGTAATTACACAATTGCTAAATAGTTTTGATCCTAAACCTTTATGGTTTTTGTGACTTTTCTAAAAAAAAAATTTCTGACTTTAAATTGGCGTAAATGTTTGGTTCTGTTCAGATTCACAGGCTTCTCAGTAATGACCTTTTATTATTCATGTTTGATTATTCTGGAAGCGCCATCTTTTCCCATCTGTCAGTAATGAGGTCAGATGAAGGTCTCACCTGCAGCGTGAGCAGTAAACACTTTTAATTGGCTGGGCAGGTTATAATCTGCAGATTATGTCCAAATATCTCTTGTCCTTGTTGCTGCGGAGAAGAATAATTTCATAAATCAACAACGTGCAAAGTTTACTAAATAACTTCCATCCAGAAAGTGAGCTAAAGGTAAACACACATTAATTGGATCATAATGTATGCCATCCTCGCAGTTCCTGGGTTGTGTTTAATGTCTAATTAGATAATTGCAGCTCTTTAATCACAGAGGATTTTCCAGCAAATGAAACTTCCTGAAACTATTAGTTCCTGAGGAGCAAACAGTCGACTCATCAGGTCTTCAAGATTGAAACTCATCCCCTTTCTGTTGGATCCAGGTTTGTTACCACCGGCGCCCGGCGGAGGTATGGTGATGCTTCAGATGACGGGGCCGCCCTGCCAGCAGCCCCGGGCCCCCTCCCCCTGCCAGAGGAAGCAGTCCGGCCATAAACACTCAGGCGGCGAGCAGCAGCAGCGCGGCCGCAGGCCCCCCGAGCTCCCTCCGACTCCCGATAACACCCAGGTACAAACACTGCCCAGCTGCAGCCATCAGGCGGAAAGGAGCATGCATCACTCTTAATGGCTTCCCTGAAGTTCCGACAACGTGTAATTAGCTCAGCGGCTCCGATTCGTCAGCTGCAATTTCCCAACCGTTCCCAACGGTGGGTTTTGTGCAGCTTAGAGAACAACATGCTGCATGTCTGCAAGTTTAAGACGGTGTCGAGAAAGCAATTTAAAAGCTAATTTATTTTGGTTGCGTGAGTGTGACAGTGATTGGAGAATTGTCGCCTTGAGCCAGACTTGGTCTCTCCCGCCATCGCGGGCAGGTTAAATGTCGCCGTAAATAGGCTGCGCAAATGAAGCCGGCGCTGCAGAAACCTGAAAATGAGGAGAAAATAGTCCTTAGCGTTGGGGTGTAATGGTACATTAGTGGGACTAATGTGGATGAAATGGTACATTAAAGCAACCACTTGAACATCACAATGACTTTCTAAAAGTAGTTGGAGGAGTTTATTTCTTTTTTTTTTTTTTTCTTTTTTAATGAAAGTGTTTGCGTATTTCTCTGCTTCCTCCCTCTGCAACTCCGGGATGTTGCGTGTAGAGCAGCCTGCCTTCGTCTCCGGCGCTCACTCCCTCGCCCAGCATCAAGAGCCTCTCATCAGGCGTCTCCCCAATCCCCGTGCTGTCCCACCATCCGCAGCTCCCTACAGCCTTCATCCACACTGGACAAGGTCTGAATCACTCGATCTAAGCAGGTTCTTGCGTTTCCTCCTGGGATTGTGGCTCATTTCTGTCACTCTGACCTCCAGGTGAACCACAGTACTCTCTACTGGGTCAACCTCTGCAGTACAAACCCTCCATCAGACCTCCGCTGCTGCACACTGCGCACATGGTGACCAAACACCAGGTAAAGGCCTCAGTTTAGCAGGTAAAACTCCCTCAACTCATGGTTGTCGCCAAGCCTAACAGATGCTCTACCTCCTCAGGGTCCTCTGGGAGTTTGGCGTAGCGGTCATGGGAGGAAGTCCAGCAGAAAACCTCTCGCTTCAGACCTCAGTGTACGTTTAGTCTTTGAGATTTCAGATGGAACAGCTTGATTTTTGTCGCATCGTTGATAAAATTCTTTGAACGTTTTCATAGAAGATAATCATTGATTGCAGGAAAGGTTTTCTTTAAGATTTATTTAAAGGAAGTAGCAGAATTAATTAGATTTCTTGGAGTCATTCACTCTGCTGTCCTAGAATGACCCACAGCATGACTGGACCCCCACCGTACAGAACAGCAGGAATGTTCTCCTCTGTTGCTCTGAATTGTCACATGCCATTTTTTTATATCAAGCAAATAAAAGCCAGTCTGTTTGGGTTATTCTTTCTAAACCATCTTTAAGCTTGTTTGCACAAATATCTCAACAAGCAGCATCTATCCTGACAGGAACCATGAGGCCGATTAAAAACCAGCTGCTTTGATGCCAATTTAGCAGATTAAGTGAAGTAGCATCACTTTTCTTGTCAGATTATGCTTACTGCGCTCCGTTGTGGAGGGGGGGGGGCGTCTGTTGGTGAATGTAAGCAGAATAAATTACAGACGAGGCAGAAATCACACCTGCAGCCCCGGCATTATTTTCTAAAAGAAATCTGCTGTTTTATTACCTTTTTTTTTTTTGCTGAGACCTCTTGTTAAATCAGGCGCCGCTCTCAACAATCCAATGCTTTCTTTGGTAAAAAAAAAAAAAATAATAATAATAATTTTCCTTCCAGTTTATCATTTTTATAAGAATGTAAGAAGAATAAAATCTAAGAGGCCGTTCTTTTCTTTGTTCTCCTCTGAGGAAATTTAGCCGGTCATTCAGCTGACAGCAGTTCATCTACGCCTCCCCGATGGTCCAGCTCTGATTCTCCTCTTCACCCATGACAGTTGTTTTATTTACCGGCTCCACTGCTGTTTTGTGTGTCCGCAGTGAGCAGTCAGACCCTGGAAATGACACGTCCTCCGGCGGGGGATCAGCTGCACAGACTCCCACCGGATCCTGGCAGAAGCTCTGTGAAGCAAATGAATCCAGTGGCCGTCTGACCATCTCAGCGCGAGCAGAGGTGTTCCCGGAGGACACAGCCCCGTCTTTGCCAAACACGCCACTTTAAAAACTCAGAACTAGCTCTGTTTTCAAAGGGTGGGAGCGGCGTGACTCGGACAAGGCCAGCTCATTGCTGCTAGGATCTGAGCGCCTTGAAGGCGCCAACATGAACCTCTGTTGCCTCGGTCTGGACCGTCTCCCAGATACTGTCTAAATCAAAGTATCCAATGTTTGAATTGTGAACATTGACTTTTATTTTTTTTTGTTTTTTAGGCTATTTTTTTGTTTTTCCTGGTTTACAGGTTTGTGCAAAGAGTTCAACAGATCTACCTTTCAGTTCTTAGCCTGAGTTTTTCTTTTCCAATTCATGTCTCTTGGAATAGCAGGTATCGGGAGTGAAACGACACCACAAAGAGCAAAGTATACACCAAACTTTTTTTTTTTTTTCCATTTTGCCCACTTTTTGAAATAAAATAAAAATTTGTTTGTTTATTGAACTATCTAGCTTTTTCATCTTAGATACACAAGAACGCTCCCCAGCAACAGCTGTACAATGTGAAAACACTGAATAGAGAGCTACCTGATTTATTTAAAGAACCATCAAACACAGTGAATGTTGCATTTGCACTGAAGTAATCAAAGTGAAAGATTTCATTTGTATCTGACAGCCTGGAATTTTTTGTTTCTTAGTTTACGACCTTCCTTCCTTCCCCTACCTGTTTGCACTCGCCAGGCTACTTTGTTTTATGATTAAATTAAAATGTTTATATGCACAATTAAAATGCAAATTGAGTGTGTCACTCTTGGCTTAACTTGTGAAACGAGGGTTTTTCTTTCGGTTTACGGTTTTCAAACCTTTTTTTTTCCTGGTTTGTTTGGCTTTAATAAATGTTTGCACCACACACATTGACAGTTTTAGTCAGGTTATTTAAACGTTTTGTTGTTTTTTTCCAAAGTGTGGCTAAGAACAGATTAAGTTGTGATCTGTCTACTTCTGGGCATGAAAATAAATTCCTGCTTAGAAGTTTATTTGATAAAATAAAGACATTAAATTAGCCTTTTGGTTGCTTGTCTAAATACACCGCTCAAATTTGGGTAAACAGCGACACCTAGTGGACAACCTCAGCTCCCACAGCAGCACACGTGATAAACGGCGCCATCTAGTGGGCTGGTGGTGCAGCTAACAGCACCAGTTGTTATTCCACTTGATTTGAAATTGAAACTAAAAGCTGCAACAAGCAGACTGAGTACTTGAGTGGTTATAGCAACGGTAAGCGTCCAAAGCGTGGGGGGGGGAAACGCGCCAACCGTGGACTGTGGTGTTTGTTGGGCTCCATGACCACCGCCATGGCGGAGAGCCGCAGGAAGGTGGTCGTATCCGGGGTGCCCAAGGAGCTGGAGCCGAGCAGGATGGTCGACAAGTTGATTATTCACTTTCAGAACCGCAGGAGGAGTGACGGCGGAGACGTGGAGGTCGTGGAATACCCCACGGGCATGAACGGAGTAGCATTCGTGACTTTCGACAGAGCTGAAGGTGAATTAGCTGCTTTGATTTGAGCTCTAAAATCACTTTGTGAGCGAAAATATTCTATATATACTGTAAAAATAAAAGATCATTTCTGCTTTTTAATATTAACTTCCTGTATTCCTGTATAGACGGGAAGTATCTAAAATCCCACTTTACGCCGGAACTACAGACTATAAATGAAAGCTTGAACATCCTGCAGATGAAAGTTACCGCCATATTCAAAAAGTCACCACTGGGGCATTCACCCAGGGCAGCATACTGGGGGGGGCGCACCAGAAACTCCAATTGTGTTCAGTTAATCTTACTCTAAATTTAAAATACTAATCACCCTGATCTGGATAAACAAATACAAAACACACACAAAGAGTAGTTCTGGTCATTTTAGCATCACGATCGCCTTAAATTGAAATGAGCACTAAAATTCTTCTACATAAACTAGACAGGTGAGGTCTAGACTATGGGTGTGTTCGATTTCAGCAGCTGCGTGTCCTAAGGTCTCCTTGGCCATGGATTCAAACAGGTCCATCCTTCTCTGGCTTTCAGCGGCCTTTGCAGCCGCCGGATCTGAACACAGTGCAGATTACTCTTTCATTAGAGGTTATTTAAGAAGTATTCTCATTCATTTTTATAAAATATTTTATATAATCTTAAAATAGCCTGCTTTAGAAATGGATTGAAATCTCGTTACAGGTTCTGGATATTTAGACTATAATATAAACCAGGCTTATGTTCTGTCTGTTTTGGGTTTTTGTTCTGTCTGAAGGTGCATCTCCTTCACTATAGCGCTGTATTTAACTCCATCCAAGTGAACGATGCTACAGGATCACTTCTACCAACCTGAGCTGCAAATCTTTGCAGAGTTGGCCTCAGATACCTATATTATTGGTAAATCATCCTTTCGGGCCTGTAGGTTTGCAGTTACCCTTCCTACGTTTGAATGATGCATTAAACAGAACAAAGCTTTTTGTTTTGTTTTTATTAACCCAACTCTGCTATAAATGTTGTAACTTGCTCCCAGACCTGTCTGCTGTGAGTAAATAATAATCAAACATGATGATTGAAATCAGAAAAGTGGAGAATTTAACAGATGGATGAAAACTCTTGCAGATGCAGAGCGGGCGACGAGAAAGGATCAGCAAGTTATGATGGACGAGGAGTTTAAAGAAAACCATCTTCTCACTGTGTTTCCCTTCAGCTCAGATGTAAGCTTGGTTCAATTTCACATCAATTCCTAAAGGTTGAAACAAACGAGGTCCTGATCCAGATGTGTTCTGCTGCTGCAGGTGTTTCTGTACGTCGCCAGAGCGACTGTGGACCTCTCCGTTTTCGGTAGCGATCAGGCCTCTCTGATCAAGAGTCTGCAATCGGCTCACAGATCAATCCACTTCCACGCTTCACCCACAGGGAGCAGGACCTCCATAGAGGGTCCCTTCTCTGCTGTCCGGGGCCTCAGAGAGGACCTGCTCCGCCGGACCAGCCGTCTCAGACTCCCCTCACAAACAGCTGATGTAAAACCCAGAGAAAGCCCTCTAGCATCCCAGAAAATGCTAACAAACTGCAGAGGCTCTAAACTTAAGCAGTCAGCAGCAAATCCCAGCAGCTTCTCAGAGTCTCTGCTGCACCCAGACGAACCAAGAGAGGTCCGAATCCTGAACTCAAGACCGAACACTCCGAAAGATTCCTTCAGGCAGAAAGTTCCTAATGAGAGTTTAGCTGGAGGGAGCTTGAGACGAGCTGATGGGGAGGAAAGGAAAGCAGGCATGGTGTCCTCATCAGGGACATTCAGCAAACAGCAAAGCGACAATAGCTGCTTACTAGAACCCAGCAGGACGGACAGGATCCCTGCAAGCCGCAGCAGGATGTCCCCTCAGAGGAAAGGTTCGACTCTCCCTGCAAGCAACGCAGAGACTTCCGAGGACATTTGGGCCGACCTATACACATTTAGATACATTGAACAATTTCATCATAAGGAGTTAAATGATCGCTTGAAGGGCGTTAACGTGTCTACTAAGGATATAGAAGGAAACGGGCTCATGAGGATAATGCTGACGGAGAAGCAGGCCTCTGATGGAACCTCAAAGACCCTCAGATACGCCGTGGAAAACCTGGAAGCTTTGATTGACTTTTGGCACTCTAAACTCAGAGTTCACCACATATTTTATGACCACTATAAGTTCTTTGATAAGAAGAAATTGATTCAAATCTGCAAATCTTTGTCCTCGCTGTACGGCGACGTTCTTTGCGTGTTTGAGGATTCGTGCATTAAGGTGGTCGGCTCCTCAGTAGGCAGCCACCTGTTCTGTAAGGAGGTGGAGGACAGGGTGGATAATTCGAGTCCAATAATTGGTAAAAGCAGGAAGTAAATCACAGAGGGAAGCACAAGGGGGAGCTGTTGCACTTGGGTAAAGCTTCTGCATTGATTTTAGTATACTGCTGTTTTAGGACTAAAGTGACCAAACAAAAAGAAATCGTCTAACGCTTTAACTCATTTAATTTTTCTATCCATAAATCTCTTTTTCTCTTTTATTAATTCGTGTTTTTATAATAAATCAGATAATAAATCATTTTTTGTAATAAATAATACCAATTAAAAAAAACAATCAATAAATAAATAAGAGTTCAGGTGTGTTTTTTTAAATTAATCGTCTCACCTCTTTATTACAAGGGACAGGCTTCTAATTAAAAGCTAGAAAAAAAAATGACAGATACCAACCTTTCTGATCTAATCATACCTATCTGTGTAGTTTTAATTAGATTTTCTGATTTAAATTATGCTAAATATCACACGTCTGTTTTAGTTTTCAAAGCAAAATTTCAAGAAATCTTACACCAAAAAAAGAAAACTATGGTGCATTTATAAAGCATTTGTACCATTGAGATTTTTTTTACATTTTAATACTGTTAACTGATGTTTTTGTGGGGATATTTTTTTTTTATTTGTGCCCTTTTCCAAGACTGAATTAGTTTGTTTAGATAATCTTTGTCCAGCAGGGGGCAGTGTGAGCCTCCGTATCACATGGTAAACGGCCCCTCTCTGTGGGCGCCACCTCAGCCCGGTGAAGCAGAGCTTGGAGGCTGGGTTTGGCAAAGCAGGGGGCAGATTGGAAGACAAATGATGTCAGATGGATGTCCTATTACACCCCCCTTCTCTGCTTACATGCAGAATCAGATGGGAGGGGTGGTTCAGTAAAGTGATGTCGTGTTGAGGATGGTTTCATTATTTCAGGGTGCGATTATTCAGATGGGTCCGCTCAGCAGCAGGGATAATTGATTCATTATGTTAAAATAAGCCACGCCGCTGTAATGAACACACACAAACACGAGTCGTCCCCCAGACAGACTCTGACCGGTTACCATAGGAACCTGACAGGGGAGTAGATCTGCTCTTGAACACAATGGAAACATCCATAAGGATGGTGGAGTAACGTCTCTAGGAGAAAAACCCTTCATCATAGAGAAGCAGAGGAGTTCAGGCGTCTCAAATGTCTCCTTTTGGATCTTTTTTCTTTAAATAATTCTGTCTTCTAGTGGAGGATGAGGAACAAGAGGCTTTTATTCTTCTCCTCAAATGTCCTGACACTTGCTTTTCCATCGCATCCTCCACCCCTCATTATAAACACGGTATAATTAGCTTGCAACATTCTTGAACGTATTTAGCATGCATGACTTTCATAATGGAGGTCAAAACCACCATCAGGCCTGAAAAAAAGGGAGGGACGGGGGACTCTCAAGGATGCTTTCACTAAGGATGAGTTCTCCTGGGTATCCAACCCATAATTGGACTGAGCATGCAATGCTCATACTCCTGGGTCTATCGCTGTTTGATGTGAGAGTCAATTTTTCGCATTTGGAAATCAGTCAACCAAAGGAAATGCATGCAAAGTAGGTCTAAATCAGATTCTTTCCTCTTTTTTTTAATCAGATCATCAAAGATCACTTGGATGCGAAGATCCCAAGTCACACTACCACCTCTTGTTTGTGTCTTTGAGATGCTTTAGCCTACTACTCCTTGGCTTTTTCCACATAGGGCCAGTTGGGTTTGAGAAAGCTTATTCACAACACTTTAAATGATAAAATAAGACAATAAAATAGAGTCAAACTAGAGCAGAGGCAAGCAGCCACAAGGACATGGTGGTTGGGTGTGTCCTAGCCATTCCTGACATGAGTGGTACCCTTACACCACAACCAGTGTTGTGTTCAACCACATACATCTTGGAGGTCAGAGGTGGGACAGGGAAGCGGTAAACCTCTCCATCCTCCCTTCCACACGGTGAAGAATGAGACTGCCAGTGATGGATAACCTTCTGCAGGCAGTGTGTGCACGCACATTGGAGTCACAAATTAAGTCCTAATGATTCTCTTTACAGATCATCACCCTGCTGGGGAGGAGGAAAAGAGAAAGAGATATGTACACCCCCCTTCCTCATTGCTCTGTGTAAATGTTTCCATGGGTATTCGAAAGCTTTGATAGAAGACCAGAGTTGGTGAAATTGAGGGCAACAGACCAGGAAAATGGTTTGTGCGTGGTAGGAAAGGTGAATAGTATTTAATTTGTCAGCATATATGACCATAGACTCACACTCATTATGTGATTGAAGCTTTTTAACCAAAGTTTTAACCACCAATGCAAATAGCTCTTTCATTTTTTTATTATACATGTCTCTTAAAATAAAATAGAAAATAAAGATTTTTGTGGTTAATTGATATAAAAAATTACCTTTAATATTGGCTAGCAGGGACAGTATCGGCCACAACAATTGTATTGCTGAATTTCTATGTTTAGGTGGAACTAGCGTTTCCAACCGAACATTAATCCAGTTATATTTACAGACATATTCAATTTCAGACTTATTATAGTAACCTAATTAAATACACTTTTTACTTTGAGTTTTGTTTTTTTTTTTTGTTTGATTTTGTTTTTAATAAAAAATGTGTCCGCGCTATAACAACTTCTTTTAGCGCTAGCAAGATACCATTCTAGTTTGTGAGATACTAAACTAAAACCTTAAACTTACATTTGGAGAAACTAAATCAAAAACTTCAAAGAAGCTACCAAACCTATCAATTTTTTTTTTCTTTAGAATAAAATACTTAGTATGTCACTTGCCTGTGGGTACGTTTAAGCAAAGCTAAACTAGCTTTACTATGCTAATATCTACTGTTGCTAAGCTAAGCTAAGCTATGTTATTCATCCAAGAAATATTTTGTGTTACAGTTGTTGTTTCACAGAATTTGTCACAGGAAAAAGACGTACATAAGGCGATGTGGATTTATTTTGATGTGGATTTAATGTCTAAGTATTTTAACATGACAAATGTCAGTTAGAGCCACATAAACCTATTTGAATACATTAATTCATAAAAGTACAGAACAAGAAAACCTATATTGTATAGACAGTATGTTTAAAGCAAATAAAAGAAATATATTTTTCCCCCTTTTTTTAGGAGATCATTACATTCTAGATATTATAGTGTATTTTAGAGCTTAAAAAAATGCTAATAAACTAGTTTACATTTTCAAACTTCAGTTCTATGCTGCATTCATATCATAATTATGGTAAATGCCAAAAACCGACATCAAAATTACACATGGACACCCTCTCATGTTTTCATTTCTGTAGTAAAACCAGAGAAATGTAGCCGACACACAATGCTGACAACAATGTATATCCCCAAACTTGTGTTGGTTTTGAAACGGACATTATTGTTTGATTTTATCAGATGCTATCAGTCAGTTGATACGTATTACATCAATCCTGGACCTTTTGTTTTTAGTCCAAAATGATCGGGTGGAATTACTTGATTATAAAATGACTTTTTAAATGTATTTCAGCTTCCAGTCTTCCTTTGTCCTTCAGTATTCCACATCTTGATGTGGTGATATTTTCCCACCTTAAGGTGTGATGTGTTCTCGGTTTGTAGCCTAAAGTTGTCACTGACAAAAAGGTTATATGTTGCACTGAAGCAAAAGGATTTTTTTTTTTTTTTTTACTTCTGTAGATCATCTGTTCTGCATTTCTTCCTCACATCTAAACTCCCCATCTGCTCAGTCTTGCAAGCCATTCCAGGAACCTTCAGTATAATTATTAATCTCGCCTCTGACCATTTCATGAAGATTCAGAAGATTCATACTCTGGTTTCCTCCCACAGTCAAAACACATGACTGTTGGATTAACTGATTCAATTCAGTTTATTTATATAGCAACAATACACAACACATGTAATCTCAAGGCATTTTACAGAGACAATTCAATCAGATCACACGGTCAGATTAGTCAGAAGTTTATAAAGGAGACTTTATAAGTGAGAGGTAGGATTTTAAATTCTATTCTAGATTTAACTGGAAGCCAATGAGGAGAAACTAGGATCTCTGTTTTTAATTTTCATCAGAACTCTGGCTGCAGCATTTTGGATCAGCTGAAGCCTTTTAACTACAGTGTGGACTTCCTGATAGTAAAGAATTACAATAGTCTGGTCTTGAGGTAACAAAAGCATGGACTAGTTTCTCAGCATCTCCCCTGGACCAGAAAACTTCTGATTTTTGCAATATTATGGAGGTGAAAGAAGGAAAGTCTAGAAACCTCTTTGATATGGGATTTAAATGAAAGGTACTGTTCAAAAATAACACCAAGATTTTTTACTTTATTATCTGAGATTAATTCAATCCCATCCAAATGAAGTTAATGAAAAGTTTGAAACTCTAAGTTGTCCTTAGGTGTGAGTGTGAGTGTCCATGGTTATCCGTCTTTGTGTGTTGGATGGATGGAAAGAACCTAATTAAATTAAATACATACAGAAATAAATTAAGGACACAATAATATAAAATGTGGGTGAAAAGGTAGTTAATAGCATAAATTTAAATACATTAATTGTTGAATAAATGTCTTCTTTTTACTTTTTTGTGGCTTTTAATTAAACACAAATTTATAATATTAGCTACTTTTTTACCCAAGTTTTATATTATTGAATCCTTCATTTATTTCTGTATGTAATTTTAATTATGGCATTATTGGTCATCCATAATTACCTTGGTAGCATTCAGGGATCCATATTAGCTGTAAAGCTAACAGGAAGCAGCATCTTAATCACCAAAACTTTAAGTCAATCTCTACCTCAAAAAGACTCAGACTAAAAGGAAAATTTATTTTCCATAATCTTGATGTGTTTCAGCATATTCTGTGCTGCTTTGTTGGAGTGGTTCTCTTCTCCCAGATCTATTTTCTGATAAAAAACACAATGCCCGATGTCTTCAAAAGGAAAGTTTTACAGGGGGAACTTCAGGGCATCGTACGATTTGTGGGTAATGAGATTGTTGAAGGCACTCAGATCTTATTTTAAAGTGTACATATATGTGTCCAGGAGGTTCAAACAGCCTCCAAGTAGACAAGATAATTCAGATTTATGTGAAAGCACCAGTGTGCTTTAAAAGCTGTGACATTTTTAAAATTGAAGCCACCACAGGACTGGCACCAGTGGCTCCATCTCATATTGTGTCTATCACTCATGCTGCACTGACCATGATAGGCCTTGGGGGTGGATATAAAAAATGCAACATTAATAGGGTCACAGCAAGTAATTGTTATGGTAAATCAAATGCTAAAATGTCGACAGATGCAATGAATAAGGCCCCCAAAAAAGAGACATTTTCCCATCAATAAAAAGAGAAATAAGCTTTCAAGAAAACTTATTTTATAATTAAAAGATTTACATAACTATCCAAGGAGGAGATTACATAAATGGATCCCTGTATAATTCATCAGTGTGAATCCCTCAGCTTCTGCCATCCACACAGTCTTATCTAACATTTTCATGTTAGCTTAGGTCAAACTGTAAAAGACGAAGGGACAGATGGAAACAGAAATCCCATCTGAAAGAACGCGATTGAACTGCATCTACGGCCCACTGAGTCGTAAAAGAAGAAGCAGCATGTTCTTTCATGGAAATATAAACTGTACAAATATCAAAATCTACCACATAAAGGCTTTAAAAGAGGTAATTCCAACCATGATCTTTACCCATTTAGAAAATGACAAAACAACAAAAAAAAAACAAGCTCTTGTAACTACATGCATTTACGCTTCCTGTGTTTAAATCTTTAATACATGATCCTCAGAAGCTTGAGCGTAACCTTTTGAGAGTGTGCATTTTGATTTGATTTTCAGGCACATTCCTGTACACAACGTGCAGATAGGCTATAAATGGGTTAGCTAGCTATCTTTGCATTTGATGATTAGAGGAACTGTGATCTTCTCCTTGTTGGAGAATTTGTTTAATTCAGCCTCATGTAGACGTTTGTTTTTCAAACTGAATGGCTACTTTAATATCAAGCATTGGGGCCTGCTGTGCTTTATTATTCTTTTATGACCTCCTACCTTATTAGTGCGTACAATCCTAGAGTAATTCCATTAGTAGGTATTTAAGAAAAGTTTATCCATAAAGTACATATAAAAGACACAAACTCAAGAATCAATGTGCAACATAAATCTCATTTAAGTTTTTCATTGCAAAAGGAACTTTATTAAAAAAAAATCACAGTATAATTGGGACGTAAAAGAATGCTAGAGCAAAACAACTTTTTGTTGTTTTTTAAAAACATCCAGAGTCAGCAGAGGGAAGTTGCAGTGGTAGGCAGCCACTTCTGGGAAGGTTCACCGCTGTTAGATGCTTTACTCCATTTGTGGATAATGACTCTCACTGTGGTTCGCTGGAGACCCAAAGCCTTAAAAATTATAACCCTTTCCAGTTTGATCCATATCAATGACTTTTTTCCTCATGTTTCGTTGAAATTCTGTAAAATTGAGGCTTTTATGCGATGCTTTTAGAGATACATTATTTTTCTTACATGAGCTAAGTCTTTTTAATGTGTTAATATTTTGAAATCGGGGCCTCATGGATGAAAAATCGCACTACTTGATAGCTAAAAGTTTTCAGTGCCGATACAGCTGAAAAAATGTGGTACAGAAAAAAAATCGGATTTTTTCAAAACTTTCCTTTTTACATTTTAATTTGCATAAAATTAAACATGACCCCTGAACTGCCCTGTCCCCACCTCTATATTAAAATACAAAATAGTGTAACTGAGGGGGAAATGTTGTTAAGAAAGCTGAACCTAAATTCAAGGATGACAGTGCATTATCAGACCTGTCAGCCTGCTCCCTCTGAAATGCCGAGGTTGCAAAGAAGAGCGTAGTATGAACTTAAGCTGTTAACAGCAACACATGGATCGTGGATTCTTTCAGGAAACTATCTAATTAGCCCCTACAAGATAATGTACCAGCAGGGCAGTATGATGTCAAAAAACACCTTCCCTCTGAGTAGCATAGAAGTGACACAATTCAATTCAGTTTATTTATATAGCGCCAAATCACAACAAATGTCATCTCAAGGCTCTTCACAACGACAATTCATTCAAATCACATAGTCAGATTAGCTAAAAGTTTTCTATGTAAGGAAAACCAGCTGATTGCATCGAATCATTGACTTGACAGCAATCCCTCACACTAAGCAAGCATGTAGCAACAGTGGAGAGGAAAAACTCCCTTTGAACAGGAAGAAACAAACAGTCCCACTGGATGAACTGCTTACATTTTTGAAAAGAAAGCAAGCATGTTTACCTTATTGGGTTTTAGCAGTGTGTGCAGGTGGTTAACAATAATGCCAGAGGTGCAGACGCCGCGTTCTGAAGGGGTGCTTGTCTTTGCCCACAAAGTAACCTGCATATATTGTCTATCACCATTTCTTGGACTGATGAATATCGGTTGGAAAATTTTTTACATATCGTCCAACCATACTCCTTTGGTTAAAAACCAGAATGGAGTCATATTTCCTAACCATTTTTTTGAGTTTAAGTTCATGGTAGTGTGTTATTGTTGAAATGTGCTGCCATACATTTTTACTGGAGGGCAACGTTCATTTTTATATGTTGGTGAAACATTGCAGTGTAAATTTTTAGCTGGTTTATACACGAAGCTTCAGAACTGTGTTAAACTCATTGTAAAAGAATTTGATAGTGCTTAAATAAATTTCTCTTAGTGTCTTTTTCAAATCTTATGTCAAAAACCGCAACAAAAGTTAATAAAACCTGGTTCACAGAAGCTCAAAGATAGTTTTATCTTAATCTCTTTTTAGGATTATATGTCTATGGGGTAAAACATTTTATAGTTTGTATTATATACAAGTTGTATTTTAAGTTTATGCTGTAGTGACGATTGTAAGTACATATAGACAGCGAACGAAGCCTTATTTGGAATTAGATGACATGGTAAAGTAAGGCGACTACAATGATAACACTAAACCAGTAGTCTGACCAATTAGAGTAACTGCTTGCATATGTTTGGGGGAACCCATATATTGAACTACACAGAACATTGAAATGTATTTAACATTGAAATGTATTTAACACAAAGCAAAACCTTTTTTTTTCTTTCATCATTCAAATAGGAATCTTAATTCACTACAGTAAAAAGCTGTTTGCCAGTGCTTTAGCATTACCTGTTGCAAAAAAAGGACGTTTTTTTATGTTGAGGGACATTTTTTGTTGTCCCTTTTATCCTTTAGGTGTTTGTTTACATTCTGTACTCGATGCTGTATTACTGCTGAGGTTCTACGTTTACTTAAACTGAATAAATTTAATGTCTTGACATATAAGATAGAGGGGTTTACGGATGTGGGGACATCTAGTGGCATAATTTATGAACTGCAGGTAAATTTAAAGCCTGTTTCTTCCTGTCTCCCATCATTAAGTCACAAATTGACTAATTCT
Source organism: Jordanella pulchra (assembly GCA_034780135.1). NCBI lineage: Eukaryota > Metazoa > Chordata > Actinopteri > Cyprinodontiformes > Cyprinodontidae > Jordanella > Jordanella pulchra. The sequence goes on from JAUZNJ010038233.1 coordinate 59,774, forward strand.
ATCTTTCTGTCTACATTTTGCTTATATATAAGAGCTACATAAATTATCTTTCCAACCTCTTTTGATCAGTAAAAAAAATGACGAGCTGCAGGTAAACTATAAAAGATTTATAAAAACATATACCGGTATGTAAGCAAAACTGATATATTTCATCTATCAAAGACTGTATAATTGATTCTAATATTCTAATCTTTGTAGGATTCAAAATCTATAAGCTATCATCTTTATATGTATGGAGGTTTAACAAAAATATTCATATTTCCAGTCCATTAAGCATATTTTTTTCATATGTATGTATAAAGATTGTATTTATTTTAACCCATATGAGCACAAAATTTAAGCATGTTGCTTTCATTCAAAAACTACTTAGACTAAATGTCTCCTCGTCTCGAACCATTAAAAAAAACCAAACTCCCAAGAGGCAGACCACATTCATGCTACCTAACCTTAAACAGAAAGAAAGCACACTGATTTGATTAGGCCTACTCCAGTCTTTAACGTCTCCTGGAAATGTCAGCAAATCATCAAAGCATCCTTCTGCTTTATAAAGCCAACATCAAAGGCATTCTCAGCATACTGCACCCTCCATATTATTGGCTCACGGCTAAAACGTCTGCATCTGCACAACATTATTAGTTCTATGGGGCTGTTAAAAGTGGAGACAGACTGAAAACAGCAGAGACAAGTGACATTTCCCCCTCACAGCTCCACCCGCAGCCCACCAACTCTCTGCTGCATTTGCAAATATACATCGGATGTGCTCTCTTTGATATCACCCCCTTATGCAAGAGATTCCTGTTTGTTTAGAGTTCCACCCCTCATCTGGAATTACATGTTTGGTTTTTCCTCTGTGTAACAAATGTATGAGCTATTTACATACAAATGCACGCTGTGTTTTACTTTTTTTTCCTTTTTTTTTTTTGTTCAACACTTTGCAAACCAATTTCCATTTTCTTGTATATTTACAGATTTGCATTGCATAAAAAAGCTCTAAAATACATTGAAGATAGATTTTGTTTTTAACAGGGTGAAAATAAAAGGTCAAATTACTTTGGTTTCCTTCACCAATACCACTCAAAACAAAGAGACATAACAGATTTATTCAAATAATGAGGATTTTTGGAATTTTTCAGCTAACAAATATTTATCTTGCTGTAACATCTACATAAGACTCAAACATCTATGCAGCTGCAGACCACTGGGCTCAGAGCAGCTATAATTTTTGAGGCTTATCAGTGCGTTCCTTAATGGCACATTATGCCATCAATCGGGCTGGACCAAAAATGGGTCATGCAACAAAATAATGACCCGAAGCATTCTTGCAGAAAATCCAGAGAATGGAGGTGGAAAAAAGACGATTCACATCCGTCACTGACTAAGTGAGAGCGCAGGCCTGAATGCAGCATTGAAGTGACGCGCCTGCAGCTGAAAATGGCCACTTCGTGCCAGATGTTTGCTGCAGCTTTGCTCCACTGGCCGAGTTTTGCACACAAAGAAAAAGGAAACACAACAAAACTTCCCTGATATACACAACAACTTAAAGCAAATGCACAAAGAAAACTACCTAATGAAGCAAGCATCAAAATGTCACTTTAAAAATCCTTTAAACTCATATTAAGAATCATGATTTTCTCCTTTTTGTATTTCTCTATAATAATCTTTCAGCTCTTTTTTGTAGCAAACTGTGCAGACTTGTTATAATTTACAAACCAAACTGTCTATCACATTGATATCACTTGACACATCCTCATTAAAACTCTATGATCCTAAGCAATGCAATGTCCTCCTGTCTAACCTTGGTTTTATGTGTTGCATACACCTCCGCCACACACGTTCCGTTCACAGCAGGCCGCATGGTCCTCAAGGCGCCTCAGCAGATCAAAGGAATCTTTGCCAGAATCCCTACCTCGAGAAAACCTCCAAATCCCACCAACATTATCCTCATGCTTCAAATTAAACCCACAATACATCCTTTTTTAACAGATAGAAATCCTCAGAAAGGCTTTCCAGCAATAGTTTATGAAGCATTACACAACCCTTGCTGCCTATTCTCATGTCCCTCATAACATTAGCAGAATTGGAGAGTGTCCATATTCGCGGAAAAACAATCACTGTCGACAAAATAACACCTCCCTTTACACCCGTCCTCCTCAGCGCCCACATTGTCCTTATTTGGACTGCCTTACAATTTGACAGTCCTCACTTGACCCTGAAACTGTCTGCTGTTGATTTCCAGCTGAAAGTAAAGAGGCTTGGACGTCCTGAGGAGACTAAGTAGTGGATAAACTCTGGATATCTGCTGAGTGTCACTGTAGTAATGAGGAAAAAGAGGTATTTTTGAGCTAAAAAAAGCTTTGTAACAACTTTTCATCACTGACCCATCCAGGGACTTTAAAGGCCTTCTTAGTTTCCTGCTGACATGCCTCCTCGGGTTGTTGAAGTTGCTTTATCTAACCTTCAGTGATTGGGCTTATACTTTATGTTCAGCCCATCCAATAGGTGCTTAAATGTATAAATTACCATTTTAAAACACCAAATGTCTTGTGTTTGTTGAACCTTAACCTCATTTGGTCGTATGGCTAGAAATAGGCCAATTTTCTTAAGTAGTAGAGTTTTATTAAAATTGAAAGTCAAACAAATGAATAATGGTTAAGTATTAAACTGCCCACATAGCATCCTGGTTCCCCACCCTCTACATATAATACAGATCGGACCACACATATTTTAGACAACAGAGCAGTGGTTGCTAAGAGATTAACTTGAGTTAGGTTATCTTGAGTTACTCCTAACGTTGCAGTGTGCTGCTATAAGCTTAGGCCGCTGGAAGACCACTTTTTTCACTCTGCTACATTCTATTTCTGTTCTCCAGTTTTTCATTACGCGTTAGTTCAACTTCTAACTTTATGCTCTCTCTGCTTTTTCTCTTTATCTATCTATCTTTAGATGTCACACCAACCTAAGGGGGGGGGGGGGGGATCAGCTAGGATGCTGTCGTCAACAAATTCAATTTTAGATTATAGAGTTGGCCAAAGTATTTTATTTCATTGGACAGTTTTGACAAATTACATCTAGTCTGTATCAATAAGAGTTTGTTTTGATTTTTTTTTTTTTACTATGGAGAGAGAGGGAACAAAAGACATGATCAGCAGAATTCAAATAGACTAATGGTAGCAAGGACAAAAGAAATTGAAGCCAAGCTGCTTGTGGGGGTGTTGTGTGCAGAGCTATATTCTAAGTATTGCATAGAAGGTAAACATCTGAGTGAGTTGAAAGAACATGCGGCAGTGTGTGTTTAACATCTAGTTCTACAGCTACTTTCTGCTTGAAAGACACCCACCTTTAATTTGTACATAATTGTCACCTACAGAGGAGAAAATAACACAACAGTCAGTCCGCCAACATGTAATCACTAAGCAGCGATTTAGTACAGAGTAATGTAGCAGCTACATGACAATGAAGAACATTACTTGTGCATCTATTTCTGAAACAGTGGAGAGGCAGGTCTGCTATGAATAACTTTTCATATAAGTGTTAAATTCACTTTTAATTGTTCAATAATATATTTTACAATTATGCATCATCAAAGAAGCTTTGTGTTGCCTGTAAACACTGCAAAGGAAAGCTTATTTTCTTAAGAATGACTTCTAAGATGGGTATATCTATATCATTTGGTTTTCGTTCACCAACGACGATAGTGTTTCTCGATTCTTCTTCTCAGGTGATCATCTGTAAGCAGAGAGGGGTTAACAGCAAAGTAGATCCATAAAACAAACAAAAAAAACCAAAACAAACAATCTTGAACAAAGTCATAGTTTATGCAAAAACTGCTTTATGAAAATACTCTGTAAATTTTTGTATGTTAAGCTTATCCTTTCACAGTAATTTAAGTTATGACGATTGAAATTTTATATTAGCAAATAGGCAAAACACAAATCACAGGTGTTTCCATGAGTATATAGTATTTACACACACACAAATCTTGTTGAGATCCGGAGCCTGTCTGCCACCTTTTCTCCAGCAGAGCGCGCCGTGGGTCTCCTGGGCTGGAGCCCTCTAC
>JAUZNJ010038234.1:0-35500 GCA_034780135.1 Jordanella pulchra
TTACACCTTTTGAATGCAATTACTGAAATAAATCTACTTTTCATGGTATTCTAATTTTATGACCAGCACCTGTATATATATATGTGTGTGTGTGTGTGTGTGTATAGTATACACTGTGTCTAAAACAACAATTAAATGATTGAAAACCCTAATTTCCATCAGTTATCGCCAATGTTCATGATTGGAAAGTAACAGAAGAGACTTGCCAGAAAATGCAGTCCATCTAAGAAGAATGGTGGATTACAAGTGAATACAGAATATTAATAAAAGAACATCATACAGACAGACAACCAGTGAGGCAGTAGTTTGTGCTTCAAGACCTTGACAAAATACCATAATACTATTCACTTAAGATCCCTCCAAAGGGATTTGATTGGTAGTTAACACAGGTTCTTGAAGGAAGCAAGTTATTAGATCTACTTTTGTTATAGGGCCAAGTTGGTAGGAATAGTTTTATTTCTTAAAAAAAGGGAGTTTTAATTTGACATTTGTATTTGGTACATAGGAGGGAAAAAAAGAGAAACCTTGGATAGGGTATTTAGTGAAGGAAGATGAGCGCTGGATTCTTGTCTTTCTCTAAGCCTCCTATTCCATTTAGGTTGAAATGTGGATGTTTCTCAGTTGCTCTAATGTTACTCTGATCTTCATAAAACCAGTTTTAACAGCTTTCTTTCAATGTTAGTGTAGATAATTTGATGAGAGAAATGAGAACAATGACTAATTCATTCCCTTTTATCGAACTAATAAAACAGGTTCATGTAGTGTTGATTGCTCTAACCCTGTTGTTTTAAAACGTCCTCAGTCTTCCTTTGAAAGCTTTTTCATTGCCATTCCTGTCAACACGCTGTCAGTTAGTTCAGCCTCGAGCTACTGTGACAGGCTCTTGTCATGCCTCCATTGTAGATATGCGGCTGGTCATCACTCATGGGGCGCTCTGTGCTGATGCAGCATATCAAACAAGACAACCTGTTGCTCTTTTCAGATCAGCTTTTCTGTCTTTTTGCAGCACATTCTGTGCTCCTTTACTATATTAGGCCTTAAACTGAAAGTTTATGCTCACAAGCTTCTTCTTATCACAAGAGATGATACTTTTAATCTAAAAAGCATTCACTGGTTTATATTTAGTAAGATGCTGATTGCTGCGCCCTACACTGACTATGATAAGCTTGACTTTACTCTCAGTTTAGAAATGACTCAGAGGACTGATCCAATTAGTTCAATCCTCGTTAGCAGGTTATAATCACTGCTCGCAGCTCAAAAACTTCTCTGATGGCTGGCTGGACTCAACAGTTGTTAGAATATTGACAGACAAATATATCTAATCTAAGTTTCTTTTCCAACTAACACCTTGTATGTTTTTGAAGTTTTTCTCTCAATTTACTGCAAATACATAACTCTTACCCCTACTTTTTGGGCTACTGCTCTGTCTTAACTTATGGCTTTACTCGGCTGCTTCTGAGTTGCAGTCGGCTTGTATTACAGTGATGCTGATGAAGAGGGAAATTGGATCACATGGTTTCTCAAAAAGGATTAATTCGGCGAGATGACTCGCAGTTCTACTCTGAATCTATAGAGCAGGACTAGAAATGTGTGGGTGAGTGTGGTCATCTTTAATTCCTGGTGATGAGCTCAGTAAAGCTTGGATTTTCATATAGATAATTGATAAATATGGGAATTTAAAAACTTAATATTAATATAGCTGAAAAATCTGTAATTACCAACACTGTCACCCTCATTTTTCTTACATTCTGTCAATAGAAACTGAAAAAAAAAGGAAATCCGTTTTTTTTTAGATTCACTTAAAGCTCAATGTTGCCCTCCTCTGGCTTACAGCACTTATAGGGCTTAGCAAAATATGGGATGCCTATATATATAGCTCACAACTTAGATCAATTCTGTGTAATCAAGATAAATGTGTTTCCTTATTAAATATGCAGAACAAAAGCAAAATACATTGTAAAGATGCTGGCTTCAGGACAATCCAACACAAACTTCAACCTCATTAAGTAACTATCTAGGACAGCAATATTTTTTGACACTTTACACCATTTGTCAAATAAATGGGGACTACCAATCCCTACTTGTAGACAGAAAATCAGTTAATATCAGAGAAAAGACTGGAGTGCAACTCACAACTAGCTCTTCTTTAAGTGCTTGTGCCATCACCTGACCGAGGGGTACCCTAGGCAGTAGCCCAAATTGCTACTGGTAGCGTACTAAGCTGTCTGACTGTAAAACGGTGAGTATCAAATGTGCTGCAGTGACGTTTAACCTCTTGACCTGCTGTACCAATTCCCAGCAGAGACAGAGCTCACCCAGAGGCGCCCAGACATGGACTCAGCACAGCAGCTCAAGCTTAGAGAGAGGCAGCGTTTCTTTGAGGAGGTCTTCCAGCATGAAGTAGATGTATATCTGTCCTCCGCACACCTGTGCATCAGGGACTACAGGAGACGTAAGCTGGAATTTAGTAGCGAGGATCTGCATAAAAATAATTTGTTTTCAAACTAATCATGTTAATTGTTTTGTAGCTCCTATTGGCAGCATCTCCTCAATGGAGGTAAACGTTGACCTCCTGGACCAAATGGAACTCATTGACCTCTCTGATCAAGACCCTGTGGAAGTCTTCTTCAGCGCTGTGGGGGAAGAAGCGGTGCTGTCCTCCCCAGTGCAAGGTATTAAAACTGGATTAAGGTTCAACCCAAATAAATTACGTTTCATTGTCTAAAAACATTTCACTTTCTGATTCCAATTACAAGCAAGCAGCACCAGCAACAAGGAAGCCATCAGGAATGGGCTTTTTCAGCACGTCCTTGAGAGCCTAGACAGCAAGTCCCGCATGTCCTCCACATCTTCAGATTGCTCCTCTGACAGCCAGGTCGCTAACATCAATGGAGGGGACACTCCTTTGGTTGGGTCAGACGATGAGGAGGAAAGCAGCACAGAGAAGAAGAGGCATGGTTCAACAGAGGGAGGAGAACAGAAAGTTCAGAGTGTAAACTTTTAAAGAAACATCTTGTGCTGAATAACTATACAAACAGTACAGGAGAGAAGACGTCAGCCAGAGGAGGACATTTGAAATACAGCCTATTTAGGCCTCATCTACAGTAGCTGAGTTCCTATAAAGGCTTCCAGGCTCTCTGCTAATCGACTTGTATGTTCTAGTGGGGACTGCCAATTGTAAATATGCTCCTTTTAATTAGACGAGTCTTTCTTTTTTTTAGTCATTTCATTTTATTTCAGTGTGAAAACAATGATTTTTTTACAGTATTAATAAAACCACAAAACAACTTTGTGGTGACCAGAAAACTCCATATAGAACAATAAAAATACAATTAAAAAACTGAAACAAATAAATAAAATAAATTGTTTAACTGCTCATTTTACAGATGTGTTGTGTTACGAATAAAAGAAGATGACAAAAGAGCTGTTTCCTGTGTATTTTTTACACTTCTTAGATGAATGTGAAAATGTATTCAGCTGCCGTTCTAAATGAACAAATATCTGCTTCAGGCTAAACTCTGAAACAATACAGTAAAAATGTACATGGTTTAAGAGTAAACAAGGCCATTGTTTAAGCAGAAATTAACATTGCACAGTGAAAAAAAACATAATATTGTTGAATTATTTTTTAATATAAATCTGTTTATTGAGCTTTTTTGTTAAACAAATACAAATATAAATCATAGTTTCAATACAGGATATATTTTAACCCAATGATCCTATATCCTACATAGATACAAGTAAGCAAAAAAATAAACAGTAAGAAAATTTGTTGGAGTAATTTTAAATTAAACAAATATTTGTACCATGTCCATTTTGATATATTTTGTGACAATTAAAGGAAAAACGTTGTACATCTTGGCAAGATAACAAAGCATGTTAGTGGAAATTTTGCACTTTTTTTTTTTGCAAATAAAAATCCCCAAAATGTGCCCTGCATTTGCTTTTATACCACTTACTGAATGTCCCTTCATTGTTATAAAGTAGTATCCCAAACTTAGAACATAGAGCACTGTTCAACCCATCATCCACAAAATGGAGAGAATACAGTAATTAAAGCCACCAAGCCTGGTTGTCCACCTAATAGGGGTAACCAGAGATTCAGCCAGGAGACAAATGACAATTCTAACTTTAGAAGAACTGCTAAGATGCATGAGAATTTGCCATCAGGGCCAATGGTAATTATACTCTAAAAATCTTGCCTCCATGGAAGCCTGGTAAGAAGAATCCAAAGTGAGAATAAATCCCTTAGAAGTTTAAAGTTTGCAACGAGTCATTTAAAAGGCACAGCAAATATATGGAAGACCGTGATGGGGGGTAGGGGGCAAAAGCTCTTCAACACACTAAGAAAACAACCCCACTGTGATTTTGTTAGAAAACTTTTTAGGATGAAGGTTCATCTTCTGGCAACAACAGCCTTAAATTCAACAGATTTGTAAAGAGATGATTAAAGATTAGCATCTAGATTAGCAAGTTCTGCAGAAATTTCCTTGTAACATTTTATTTGGGACCCCACCTAAGCCGTTCTTACACATGACTGCTTTATTTGACAAGAACTTTATATTGCTAATCATTAATGATCTCTTTACAAATCTGTCGAAATTTTCCAAAGGGAACAGATTACATAGATAAGCTAAGCTCACAAAGATGTACGAAAACTTGGCTGGAACCATGACTAGAAAATGTAGCATCATATCTGTTTATGGTTTTTAAAAAAATTGCAAAATCCACATAATTCTCCTTTACAATTTTAAGTGTTGTGTTGTTTATGTGAAGTTCAAATGTAAAGAAATTATGTATAAATCCTTATTCAAGATGACAGATATGTTTTGCAATCTGTACGCGGTATGTCAGAAACCAGGTCATCTGCTCAGTGAGTGGAGCAGATTCCTCAACCGTGACGTCTTGAAAGACATAAATTAAAAACTGCCAAAACCACAAGTTTCACCTGCAGGTAAACCTGTGAGCTGCTTTTGTCACTATCATTTACTGTATGTAGGTGTGGAAAACTAGGCAAGGTCTTTTCCTATAGCAGTTCATGCAGGCAATGAACTATCATCATGCTGCTTTTTACGCTGCTGGTATGTAGTACACATATTCTTAAATAATGTATTTTTCAGGTTTTACTCTAAGGCTTCAACTTTATTTGAAGTATTTTGGTAGTTTAATTGTTGTTTTTATTGAAATAATTGTCTTACTTTTGTCAAACGAATACTTGTTTCTATTTACATTGAACTAAAACCTTTCTAGAAGCTATTTTAGTTTTTATACATTGAAAAGATATTTTCAATCAACCCTTTTTTGCCTTTATTGAAAGATGATTTATAATCTAAGCATGTAGCAGAGCAAAAATGATCATGGTATGCACACCTTTCAATGGCATTCACATTCAGCTGGCTTTTTTATTTTTTAGATACTTTTCTTCCAATCTGCAACATGTTCAAAGGTGCACAGCCGCCAGAGAAGAGACTGGATCATCGACTCCTATGAGATAGAAGAAGGACACCCGGGGCCCTTTCCGTACTTGTTGGGCAAGGTAAGAATATCTACTCAAACAGGTCCGGCTTGGTGTGCAAAAAAATGCAACGCTCATCTTGAAAATACTTAAACAGGATCATCAGAACATTTAAAGAAATCTGTTTTCACCACAGCAAAAAAAAATGAAGACAGGAAACATTCTTTAACATGATTAATTTGTTTTTCTTTATATCATTGTAATTTTATTAGGCATGAATGAGATTTGAAAGTGCATAAAAAAGATGATAAAAATAGTAATGTTTGCAGGTGGACATTAACAGCAAATTTCATGTGTACTTCGACCTGCATGGGGAAGGTGTGGACGAGGAACCAAAGGGAGTTTTTTTCATCGAAAAGAGCACCGGTGAGATTTTTGTGAAAAAGGCCGTCGACTACGAGAAGCACAAAGAACTTAAGGTTGGTCTTTACACATGTCACACTTGACTCTTGGAAAGCTAATTCCTTTATTTATTTTTTGTAGCCTTTATTTCATTATTTTTTGGAAATAGGCAAACATGAAATAGGATTAGGGAGAAGTGGAAGGCATACAGCAAAGGTCACGGTCGCAAGCTTAACCCCTGCACCATCGCTGCACCCCCTAGCCAATGGCTATACAACTCTATGTAACTTTCCTTAAGACCATATTCTGTACATACATTATATGACTTATTTATATCTTATAAGCATTCAATGGTATCTAAATTCCTTAAATGTCAACCAACAGCTATACTTAAACTGTTACATATTTGGTATAAAGGGAAATTGTATTGAAGGTCCATATATATATATATATAAGCCCAGACACACACATGATAATCAGAGGTTGTAAAACCTGATACAAAACTCCCAACTTATTGGTACAAATTTACACATAATCTTTATTTAAAGTGTTAAAGTTTCATATATTTATTTTACTTAAACTCTAATTAACCACGTAGGTACAAGGAAAACCTGGCCAAGAGGGGCAGCTACAACATATCAAGCCAAAAATTACACTTATTGATGATGATCTCCATTAGCAAAACTAAAAATGGTTAAAAGCTAGTGGAATATTCCAATAAAATTGATTGAGATTGAAAAGAAAAATAATTTGGGGTTTGACCTTCAGGAGAAGGGAAATAAATATAATCAAAAAGGAAAATTAAAGTATACATTACATGTATTTTTAGGTTTCAGGATAATCAACCACAGAGCCAAACGAAAATTCTGTGAAAAATTATGCATTTAATTTTGCCTGCATTAAAAGTTAAGATTAGACACACAATAGTAAAAAATATTTAACTAGAAGGAAATATAAATGTAAACCTATAAACCTATGGTATGACTAGGAAGGAATGAAATAGCACTGTGTGTGCAACGTGGAGGTAAGAACTGACTTACAAACATTTTGACCTGGAGTTAGGTACAACCTAAATGGCGTAAATGATGAAATGATAATAGGATGAAATGACCAGTGCTTGTATATTACCTTTTATATATCCTGGTCACTTCTCTTTGAAATACCCGTACAATTGTCTCTCTTTGTTTTATACAGAGTCTTAATGTGAATAAAATAAAACACTGGCAGTTAAAACTAATACATATGACACACAGGCCCTCGTGTGTTTTAGATTCATCCAGTCAGAGCTGTGCCGTCTCTGTGTAACAAGGGCAAGTTAGAACTTACCTTCAAGATATCGAGGTGCATCCAGTTCATGGAACAGCTAACCTCCTTGCTTTTATTTTTATGTTTTCCTCTACAGTAACAAAGCTAGATTTTAATCCCATTAGTAAAACCACAAGAAAATCAAATAGTTAGATTTGTTTAAGCTTTTATCCATTTCTGGAAGGTTTATAGAATTTCTGACTGATTGATTACTTGGAATAAATGGATGAACATGTCGAAGCGAAATTGCCTTATTTGTGTTCTTATAAAAAATGTATATAAATCTCAACGAGGTTGTTCAAAAATGCATTTTAATGCAGCTTCTTTATCTTTCTACCTGCAGCTAACCTTTGAAGCCAAGAAGACAGTAGACTTTACGGTTGACACTCGTCTAGGAGTTGAGATTATAATTCGAGACATCAACGACAACCCTCCTGTCTTTGAAAAATCTCTGTATGAGGTTACAGTAGATGAGGATTTCTCCCAAGGTAAGAACATTGGTTTTCCCTCCTCTTTTTAAAGGAGCTCTAAAGTTATTGTTTTCCCTTTTTTCAATAATCTTTTATAGGCTCCCATATCCACACTGTGCTGGCCTACGATGAGGATAAGAGAGGAACCCCCAACTCGACTTTCCACTACGCCATTAAATCAGTTTCACCAGAAACTTCAAACATTGAATTCTTCATCAAAGAGACTGGAGCAATTTCATTTAAAGGCTGTTTTGATCATGAGGCAAGACACTCCCTTTTTCAGACTATTAGGAAACAGTTACCGTGAAATGCAAAAAGTTATCTTGCATTTCTTGTCCATCTTCACTTGACAATAAAACCTTTAAAATGACAGGTTGTGCATTCAGGGTGTGCTCGCTTTAAATACCGTCTGACAGATCAGAAGAAAGCAATTACAAAACAGGAACAACAACGGGCCAAAGTGAAATGTTGATCTATATCTTTGGGTGGAGCAAAGTCTTGCAGTGAAAAATATTCTTGTTTTATTCTTTTCTTCACACCAATTCTGCTAGTCAACTCTCCTCATAAAACATAACAGGTGGCCAGCATGTATACATTGCTGGTAGAAGCCATAGACCATGGGGAGGTTGTCAGCTTGTCCAGTTCAACCACAGTCATCATCAACGTAGAGGACGGTAACAACCACCTTCCAGTCATCACAGGTCAAACGGTAGGCAGCCATTCCTGTCCAACCAATAACCTACCATTAACATTTACCCTTCCTTTAATCTTTGTAGATTCAAGCCTGTTTTTTTAGTTTTGGCATTATGAGCACTAAACCATGTTTTAACAAGTATTTAGAGAACAAGTATTGTTTTTCTTTCACAAAGTTGTCTCTGACTCATGCAGTTCTCACAAACTCCTTTTACTTCATTTGAAAGATGCTGCAAAGCGGAAGGGGTTCACTCTAAACCCAAGCAAAGATGCATGAAGAACAATAGATATTTTGGTTACAGTTTCATAAAATCTTAATTAAAATTTCTAGAATTAATAAAACTTTAATTTGAGTACAAGCAGTCAAAGGGGAACAGATCAACAAAATTAATAAGAGATAAGCAGAAAAAAAAACTGAACTGTAACTATTTTTTGGTACCAATTGCAATATGTTTAAAATAAATGTAACTAATCCTTTCCTTTAATCTACACATTACCATTTTAAATGTATTCAAGTCACTAGGTACAAAGCTATAAACGCAGACACAACAAAGAAAACCATTTCTGTTTGGTTCTGTGTTGGATATGGACAAATATTTATCTTACCAACACAGTGAGAAGGATGATAAAGACAGTAAAACATTTCAAAAGTTCACTACTAAATAACTGCAGGAAAGAGTGCTACCTTGGAGGCACCGGGCCTCCATGACAGCTATTGTTACCATTCAAATGCCCACTGGTTGTTTGCTAGTGATGCCAGCAAAATTAAAATAAATACAATTGTCTTACTATCAGAAAACATGTTAAGTTTGCTAAACAAACATGCTACTTGGCTTTAGTTAAATGACGCTAACACACCTGTAACACCGTTGTGCATCAGCCTTTAGTTTCAATGGCAGTGAAAGAAACAACACAAGTCTTACATCTCCTTTCTAAATTTTGAACAAGATTAAATCACCACAAAAGCCTGCCTTCCACCAGTGTCATTAATCTGATACAGTATGTGCAGCACTGCCTCAAATTCAGTGCAACAGCAACTTGGCTATCTGTATTTTTGCAAACAGCAATTGGAATAAGTGACTTAATAAATTGCTGTTTTATTTTAATGAGGCTTAGAAGCATCTTATCACTATGGGGTGCTTACAGGGAACTAAGATTCCATTTCCAGATGGTTAGTTGATTCTTATTTGAGATTTAAAAAAAGACTGTGACTTTGCTGTAAAAGACGAATGCTTAGGCCTGACAGAGCTAAACACAGTTGATCTCAACACAGATCTGTATGTGTGCAGCAGAACATGAGTGCACCAACAGACATACGTCAGAGATATGACACGAATGATGTTCTACAAAATCAGATTAATTCCCTCACATCTAAAAACATGTAGCTTGTGTTTTTTCCAAATGACAACATGCAGGGAGAGATAGAAAACAGCATTATAGCGGATTTAGACTAAGCTCTGTAGGAACAAAGACTGTCAGTAGCTTTGGGGAAAAAAAAACCCATAACAATGAATAGCAAAAAAATCCCTAATCTGTCTGGTTGAGGATCTATGATGCTGTGGGCCGATTTGCCCTGCTATAAATGAGGCACCGGCTATTTTCTTACTTAGGGGTTGTTTTGGAGCCTTACACACATGAAAAAAAAATAAGATTGACATTCGATAGGACAAAAGACGCAAATTGGTCCGGAAATAATACTTAAGTACCAAGATAAATGACTGTAACTTTGTTGAATGTGCAAAACTTCAACTAACAGCTACAGATAGAAAAAAATTGATTTACCTTGTGCCACTTACATCTGTGGCTATTTTTACATCACCTCCACATGTTGAATTTAAACAACAGGGCTCCTGCAAAGTGAAGGAAAGGGAGACGGGGGTCTCTCCTCTGCGCCTCCATGTGACGGATGAAGATACGTTTCAGAGCAAAGCCTGGAGAGCCAAATATGCCATTCAAGGAGATGAAGAAGAACACTTCAAGATAGAGACCGATGCAAAGACCAACGATGGAATTCTGACTGTAGTTAAAGTAAGAACCGTTTGGTACATGCTTTATTTTACACCTAATTATAAATCAACAGTTTTGAAAACACATACAGGAGTTTTTTTCCCTTAAAACCAGTATGATTTGAGGTAAATGTCTTTGTAGAGTGCGATTAAACCAAAACAATCTCCTATTTCAGGCTTTAGACGTTAGAAGAGGAGCAAAAAGAGAGCTGAAGATCTCAGTTAAAAACGAGGCTCAGTTTTTCTCCTGCAAAGTGAAGAGCCGGCCGTCCACAGACCTCTGGAATGTTGACTTCACTAATGAGGAAAGCGGCAGTGGTAAAATCCGCTACAATTCAACAGTAGTCGTCATTGAGGTATTGGATGTGAACGACCCGCCTGAGTTTGATGTAACTGTGAAAGAGGCCTATGTGAAGGAAGACGCATCGATCGGAACCTGGGTGGAGAAAGTGACCGCTGTGGATCCAGACAACAGTACAAGTGACTTCATGTAATGTAGAGATTTTATTTATTTTTTTTTTTTTAAATATGTTTAGGCATAATTTATTCCCCAGGGGTTATAGTCTTCACCTCAAGACATTTTTTTTACTGTTAGGTTTCAATGGGCACAAAGTCATACAGTTTTAAAGCACAAGAATTACTTAAGAAAACAGTAATTCATGATCTAACATGTCTGTTTGTAACAGGATCAACGTCAGGCAGTGCTACTACTGCTAAAGTTGTCAGAGAAATGAATAATACATCAATTTTACCCCTTTTTAATAGAAATCTTTTTAAAGGTAATTTGCTGAAAAAAATATCAATGAAATAAATTAAATTTTTTTTTTTAAATTTGACCTATATAATGGTCTTAGAGAATAGCTTGAACTCTAGCAGATCAGAATCAGAATCAGAAATACTTTAATCATCCCTGAGGGAAATTACTTTTGTTACATGCTAAAAGAAGGAAGTGGTAGGGCAATGGAGAAAATCAACAAGGATTTACTCACTGCATTCTTTCTACCAGAACTTCAATGGTTTATGCATGTAAACCGCAATAAATATTTGTAAGTTCGGGTTCAAGTTCTTATTCGCTCTCTCTCAATACACCATCTTTGTTAAGCATTATTTAAACACCCCTCCACTGGTTTCATTCCTATCCCTCTAGCCGCACTCAGTTCTTCCAAATCCAGTCCTTCAGCTCCAATCTTTCCCCTGTCACAAGTGCTGTGCCTCAGGGCTCTTTCCTGGGGCTGGCTTTTTTTCTTCCTTCTGCTCCTTGATAACATATTTTGGAAATGTTATATTCATTGTGATGTGGATGACACACAGCTCTATATATCTGATAACCTGAAACTCCCTTATCCCTCACCTTCTGCCTTGATAATAAAAGCCAGACTCACATCTAACTTTCTGAAGCCAAATTGCAACAAAATAGAGATCCTCCTGGGAGGAACCAAATCAGTTTTATCCAACACTGACAGTTTGTCCCTCCACTGTTCCACTTTCTCTCCCTCTCTTCAGGTCGAGTCTGGATGTCATCCATGATTGTACTCTCTCATTCACCTCCCACATCAATAACCTTACCTGTTCTGCATATTTCCATCTACAAAACATTCATCATCTTCATCCCTCTCTTTCTCATGCCTCTGCTTTGGTTCTTGTCCATAGCCTCTTCACTTCTCACACTCATTAGTGTAACTCTCCTCTTTTTAGTCTTCCTCAAAAATCTCTCCATAAGCTCAGGCGGTCCACAATTCAGTGGCTGGTTTATTTACCAAAACCCCTTCATGCCATCACACCACTCCAGGCCTACAGCAGCTTCAATGGCTCCCTGTTAACGTCAGAGTTCAGTTCGAAATCCTCCCTTTCACACTCAAGGTCATCCATAATTTTTTTCCCCATACCTCTTAGATCTCCTTCAGATTGTTACCACATCTTAGATCTTTAGATCCTTTTCCTGCCAACTTGTTGAGCCTCCTGCCTGCCTCAACACCATGGGAACTGAGCTTTTTCCCACTCTGCTCCCAAACTCAGGACTTCACTACCCCCTGATATTTGCAGTACTGTCACTTTACATCTGTCTAAATCGAGGCCCAAGACTTATTTGTTCAAGATTGTGTACCTCCACTCCACCTGTCCTGTGTTTAATATATTTGTGTTGTTGGTGTTGTTATGTTATGTTTGTTGTACAGTGCCCTTGGGTATTTTAAAAGAAGCATTAAATACAATGCATTATTACGATTATTTTTATTATTACAATAATAATAGTAATAATTAGTATCATTATTATTATTAAGCACCTTTTTGAGTTAAAGGAAGTTGCATTTTTCAACAGTTACAAAATAGGACATGATCCTGCTGACTGGATGAAAATCGACGCCCACACTGGGATCATCACTACTAGAAACATGCTGGACAGAGAATCCAGCCATGTTGTCAACAACATTTACACCTTGATAGTGCAAGCAGTGGATAAAGGTAAATACAAGCATTTATTATAATAAATTTATAAATTTATTCTTTAAAGCATGATTTTCAACATTTAACAGGGAAGCCACCAATGACAGGGACAGCCACGCTGCATATTCACCTTATTGACGTGAATGATAATGTTCCACAACTTGACGGGAACAGTTTGGACATCTGCTTGTCTGATGGGCCAACTACCACTAACATCTCAGCCACTGATCTGGATGAGACTCCCTATGGAGGGCCTTTCACATTTGAGCTCCTGGGGGATGTCAGTGGAAAATGGAAACTGGATCCATATTATGGTAGAAACTGCAATAAAATGTAGAGATTGTCACAGTGACACAACAAATACATTCCAGTAAGGCATTCTTTTGTTCTTGTAGGTTTCACAGCTGGCTTGGTGAAGGATTCCAAAGTGTTTGCTGGTTTTTACCCTCTTAAAGTAAAAGTTTCAGACCTGCAGGGACAGTATGGCGTTTACACCCTGAACACAACTGTGTGCTCTTGTTCTGTGGTTCGCAACTGCCGCAGTCGGAGCTCTGCAACAGTAAACAGCAGCGGGGCAGTCGGCATCGCACTGGTCTCGTTGCTTACATTCTTGCGTAAGGAGTGACAGCACATGTCTTTGGACCACCCTGAAATATTACAGCTCTTATAACAGGAGTTTTGTTTGCAGTTGCGCTTCTGGCTGCAGTTAGCTTCTCCTGCAAAGGGAAGTTCATCGACATGGATATGGTTCTTCCTGAGGATTTGCCTATTGGACACATACAGGATTCAAACATTGAGAACCCCGGGAAGGACTGCAAGGTTAAACATCAGAAACACTCTCAAAAATCTGACAACTTTTGGTACAAATAGCAAATGCGTTTTTTTTTTGTTTTCTTGTAAAGGTACCAACGATAATCACTTCACTACCAGTTGGTCAGAAGCACAACAATTCATTCAAGACTGAAGATAAGGTTAACTGGACACAGAACAAGCATTTCATGGTAATACTTGCTCTCTAACTGTTAAAAACTGTTAAAAACATGTTTTTAACAGTCTAGAAAGTTAGGCTAATATTTGTCGCTCCTTCAACAGGATTTGAATGTGCCCTTAATACACTACCACTCAGAGCATTACAGAAGAAAAGATTATAACTGGAACTTTCAACAATCGAGCAAGGTAATTGGCAAGTTCTGATTTTCACATTAGATGCAAGAATTCAGTTGCCTTGTTTGTTCCCTCTAAGAATATGGACTTCTCAGAGCTGATCAATGAATGAATAGCTTTATTTCAAGCGAACCACAAAAAAGCAAATCTAACATACAAATATTATAATAAATTACATATTTAATTATTATATGTAGAATTTAGTGGTTATGTATAAGGGGGATTTGAAAAAGTAAAACCTAATTAATTGTAACCCAATCACCTTCCTATATTGTTGTTCCATTAAGTGAACAATAAGTTTATGTACACATAAACATATGCACATTCATACGTGCATGCTCATCCTCGTTTATACAACTAATACTCCTTGGACACATGACCACAACCATTGCAAAAATATATATGCACCAATCTAGAGTGACTAGGAGAACCCTTTGATGTTCACCTCATTTCTTAGATCCCATACCTTTTTAAGGTAAGTTTGAGCCTTTGATGATGGCTCAATAATGAAGATGAGGATCTTCTTAATTTTTATATTTGGCTTCCATTAAGTATGCCCACCCTCTATCCGCACTCCTCTTATCTGACTGATTATATACCTTGTCTTGTAAAACCATTAGTCTTTCTTGAATCTGCAATAAATTTAAAAAATACTGTAGTTCTGGGCTTGCATTTAAAAAAAAGTTTTAGTTTTGATTACAGTGACCCACTGGGACTTATAGCGACACAAACATAGCAAGCAGAGCAATTCCAGTGACTAGTTTTTAAACAAAGCAGTCGTGTGAGGTGGAGAATATATCTCCGGCTTTTTCACCAGGTACAGAGAAAATGAAGGAAAGAGGGGGAGGCTCTGTGAAAGAGGCCAGCAGCTGAAGTGGTTTAAGCCTCTGGTTAAGAGATTGTGTATGGCTGATCCCTCCTCCCATATAGGGTCATTCTTGTGGGAACTCTCAATAATTACATGAACCAAATGTATTACTTTTATGTTCTTATCCATTTTACACAGGAAAGACAAGAAATAATCATTTTTACTGCATTTTCTAGTTTTAATTTTTTTTACAAATATCGCATGGTGGGCATTGCATAGCACTGCTGCCGTGCACCAAGAAGGTTCTGGGTTAGATTCCCAGGCTGAAGTCTTTTTGCATGGAGTTTTCATGTTCTTCCCTTCTTTCCGGGGCTTCCTCCCACAGTCCAAAAACATGACTGTTTGCATTTTCTCCCTGTGCATGCATCATTCTCTCATCGTTCTCTCCGGGTACTCTGGCTTCCTCCCACAGTCCAAAAACATGACTGTTAGGTTAAATGAAATCTCTAAATTGTCTTTAGGTCTGAGTGCGTGTGTGCATGGTTGTACGTCTTGTGTGTCTCTGCGTTGCCCTGCGGCAGGCAACCTGTCCAAGATGTACCCCACCTTTCCCCATATTCTGCTGGAGATAGGCATTGGCCACACTGCGAACCAGACAGAATAAGCAGGAAAAGAGTAAACTTAAAAATAAATTTAGTCACACATGAGAATTAAGGTACCTTGCTTAATTACATTATTTTGATTTGCTAATGTTTGCCTTGCTGGTCATTTTACTACATCCTTTTGATATCAATGTAGTTGCTCAACTCTCATTGTACTTTGATTGCCTGATTGTATAAAGTGTTGGTAAAAGCACTATAAGATGGAGAAAAAAAGTTTAAAACTAAATTGGAGACGGGAGTCATGCTTGCTGCGAGCCCAACTTGTGAAGAATACAGAAGTGATCTTAGATAAATTTGGATCACAAGTACAAAGAGGAAGACTTGGGAGGGCATTTGCGGGCAGAACAATGTGAAAAGTGCTGCATTCAGAAGCCTTGAAAAGCCCCTTCTATGGTATTCATTATTTGGTTTATTCATGCTGAAAATTACCTTACTAGCTAAACATCTTTAACCTGCCCTAGATTGAATTCATGTCTTAGCGATCATTCGCTTTCTTCTACTGTACAAGGATGAATGACCAGCCCGACAGCTGTCTTTCCACAATTTCCTTGACCTCCCTAGGTCCTATAAACATTTCCCTTACCTCTCTTAAGGCCTAAAATACATGTTCCAAAAATAATTTATCCTACAGTCATAGCCAAAAGTTTTGAGAATGATTCAAATGTTAATATTTACAAAGTCTACTGCTTCAGTTTATATAAAGGCAATTTGGCATATATTCCAGAATGTTATAAGGAGTGATCAGCGTAACAGCAATTAAATGCAAAGTCAATATTTGACTAAAAAATGATGATGAGGACAGGGCTGAAGATCAATCTGTAATGATTAAGTAAGAAGGATACCACTGGACACTTTAAAAAGAGGCTGGTGCTTGGCATCATTGTTTATCTTCTGTGAACCACGGTTATCTCTAAAGAAACATGTACAGTCATCATTGCACTGTACAAAAATGGCCTAACAGGAAAGAGAATCGCAGCTAGAAAGATTGCACCTCAGTCAACAATCTATCGCATCATCAAGAAATTCAAGGAGAGAGGTTCCATTGTTGTCAAAAAGGCTCCAGGGCGCCCAAGAAAGACCAGCAAGCACCAGGATGTCTCTTAAAAGTGTGTCAGCTGCGGGATCGGGCTACCAGCAGTGCAGAGCTTTCTCAGGAATGGCAGGAGGCAGGTGTGAGTGCATCTGCAAGCACTGTGAAGCGGAGACTTTTGGAGCAAGGGCTGGTCTCAAGCAGGGCAGCAAAGAAGCCACTTCTCTCCAGGAAAAACATCAGGGACAGACTGATCTTCTGTAAAAAGTACAGGGAGTGGACTGCTGAGGACTGGGGTAAATTCATTTTCTCTGATGAATCACTTTTCCGATTGTTTGGAACATCTGGAAAACAGCTTGTTCGGAGAAGACTAAGTGAGCGCTACCACCTGTCTTGTCTCATGCCAACTGTAAAGCATCCTGAAACCATTCATGTGTTGGGTTGCCTCACAGCCAAGGGAGTCGGCTCTCTCACAGTCTTACCTAAAAACACAGCCATGAATAAAGAATGGTACCAGAATGTCCTCCGAAAGCAACTTCTCCCAACCGTCCAAGAGCAGTTTGGTGATGAACCATGCCTTTTCCAGCATGATGGAGCACCTTACCATAAAGCAAAGGTGATATCTGACTGGCTCAGAACAAAACAGGGATTTTGGGTCCACGGCCTGGAAACTCCCCTGATCTTAATCCCATTGAGAATTTGTGGTCAATCAAGAGACGGATGGACAAACGAAAACCTAGAAATTCTGACAAAATGCAAGCACTGATTGTGCAAGAACAGACTGCCATCAGTCAGGATTTGGTCCAGAAATTGATTGAGAGCATGCCAGGGAGAATTGCAAAGGTCCTGAAGAAGACGGGTGAACACTGCAAATATTGACTTGCAGCATCAACTCCGTCTGTCATTAAAAGATTTTGTTACTCGTATAATTGCAATTGTATTTCTGTATGTGATGACAATGTGTGACACACACATGAAAACCAGAGGGCAGCGGATCATGTGGAAATATTTGTCATTCTCAATAATTTTGGTCATGACTGTACAGTAGGAAAATACTATGAAGTCTTAGAATTTGTGGAAATTTATAACCTCTTTGAATTACAGGTCATGAGCCACTTTGCAGAGTTTGTGAATTGATTATCTTTGATAGCAAAGAGCTGGTGTTAAAAAAAAAAAAAAAAAAAAAAAAAAAATTGGCATTACAAGTCCTACCTCCATTTCTCATGAGATGCTCAGTCCAAACTTACAAGTTCCTGGGATTAAGAGTTAGTTTTACAAGCAAAGACCATTAGCTTAGGTTTCCAGGACAAACTATGGATCAAGCACAAATTTAGACCAAAAGTTTTACTCTTGCTTATCTTGTTTAATCCCCCCTCCCCCCAAAACTAAATATTTCTTTTTGCAGTTTGAGAAATGGAACACAGAATCGTACAGATACAGACAACATTTGCTGGAGGAATCCTTGCCCTCTCGGATTCATTGGGTCAGTATTTTAATCACGCCTAAATTCAAAGTATGAAAACATGCAGCACTTTAATTTTGCCTTTTTTCTCTTTAATCCACAGAAGCTCTCCTATTTCCAGGAAAGGGTCACCGACGATCTGCCAGATTATAAACCTTACATCTACGCAGAAGAGGGAGAGTTTGACATCTCAGATCTAGATAGTATTACCATTTCTGATAATGCTTCATTTGATGATGTGCTTGAGGATTTAGGCCCTGAGTTTCAGGAGCTGGCTTCCATCTGCATGACACCATAAATACAGCTCAAGAGCACAAAGACCAAAACAATTTTTATGCAACATAACATTTAATGGCAACTGTACATTTCTCCACTGTTAATCTTACAATGAGCGAGAAAAAAAAAAAAAAAAAAAAATTCTTACAAAAATGTTTTTTGAAGACCACTTTTGAAGAGTTATGAACTAGTCAAGTGCACAAGTCAATACACTTAGGTTAACAAATACTTCCCTGATCCAGACATAATTGCTGGATTAGAGAGAGAAAATTTAAAAAAAAAAAAAAAAAAAAAAATCTCCCATTTCATAAATATCTCCAGGAGAAAAAAAAAAAAAAAAAAAAAAAAAAAAAAAGCTAAAGTTAGGGAGATTCATTTAAAGTAGATCAGCAATACAATTACAGTAGCAACAACAAAAGTGTTCACACTCTTCCATTCCCAATCTTTGGGATATTTTGCTGCTCTAAGGAGCCCTCTGCTTTGCGCCCACGTCCACCAAGTCCTCTACTTCTTAGGAAGCGACCAGGCACTCCAAATGTTTCCATATTTAGCTTTTTCTCCTCTGCCCAGGTGGTTCTCCTAGGATGGACAGTAGATGTGATCAAGAATCACAAAACCAAAAGCTGGCACATATGCAGAATTACAAAACATTACCTGGGTTTAGGGTCTGATGAAATGTTGTCAAAGAAGCATTTAGATTTATTGTAGTACTTCTCTGCAAGAGTTTCCCCCTCTTTCACATCTGCTGTATCCTGTACCTCCTCAGAGTCCAGCTTTTCAACCGCTTAAAAAAAAAAAAAAAAAAAAACAAACACCACACACCACAATCAGGCATCCAGCTATACCAATCTGACACATTACTTTTAAACTTACCAGTTGCCTCATTTGTCAGATGATCTCTAAACTCAGCATTAGCAGTTTCAAAGTCAAAATCTGTCTCAAACGCCAAAGCTGTGACTTTGGAGTTTTTTGCCAAAAGCTGACCTCGACTTCTGGTTCTGGATCTGCGACTACCTGTGAATGACCAGAGCCACTTCAAGTATGAAAGTGTTAAACTGGTTGAGTGGAGTAAGTCTTTCCTAGTTCATTTCTTATGATAAAAGCAGCATTGCATCAAACATTTTTTTTTTTTTTAAACAAATTTTTTCTTCCAACTTAGTGTGAGAAAGCCATGAAAACCAATATTACCACCGCTTTTTAAATAAAAGGAGTTTCCATCTTCAAGAATTGTATAAATCTATATAAAAAAAAAAAAAAAAAAAAAAAAAAAAAAAAAAAAAAAAAAAAAAAAAAAAAAAAAAAAAAAAAAAAAAAAAATTATGGTTGTGTTGGATTCCAAACAGTTTGGCCTTTGTTTTCCCAAGAGAAGCACTAATTGGGGATTTTAAAAATAATCTGAACTGGAACCATTTACTTCCTGTAGGATCCCCAGGTTGATTGCTGAACTAAGTTGGGATAAATATATTTGTAAGTGTCAATTTCTTACTGGTGGGTACATTTTCCTTCTCAACCCGAGAAGAGTCTCGTGGGGGGCCCCGAGATGTACGAACAGGCAGCCTGCCCTGTGGCTGGATTGCAGCCTTTCCGCTTCTTTGTGGATTTGTGGCCAAAGGCATGGTTTGGACTGCCTGCTCCACCATAGGTCCCCTACTGGCGGTACAGAGATGTCCCGGCACTAAGGGAAATAATGTAAATTATCTACAAACATGCAATCAGCAGTGGCAATGTTACACCTTCGAGAGGACAGGTTCTGTACTTTGGCCTAGTGCTGCATTGTACTGCTGATTCAGCAGGGTATTAGCAGCCAATTGGTTAAAAGTGGGCATCATTTCTCTGCATGGACTCCAACGTGGGTGATATCCAGAAGGTGGCCCTATGGATGACTGTGGGAAAGAAAGAAAAAAAAAGAAAAGTGAATCATTACGATACTATTTTCATGAGCTCAATTAAACTAGATATGCACCAGTTGAATTTAATCATTTAAATGTGCTAAACGACTTGTTTTAATCTAGAAATCACTTAAAATTTTTAATGCCAAATGTGCTTTTTTTAAAATTCTTAATCCACTCAAGTCAACTTTAAGCAAATTTACCCCTGGGGTCAATCTGAGGACAGAGGGATAATTGCCAAGGCCAAACCTGTTAGAATTTATCTCCAAGTTCTCATTTTTTAATGTATTAAACATTTAGCAATATGACCTTTCCTGTAGCACCAACATCCGGTCAAACTTCCAGTTTGAGAAATCCATTGGAAATCCTATTGGAAATCTTTCACCCAGATTGTTACCAATTTGGGGTGAAAATTCCAGAATCAGATTGAACCATACTGATCAAAATGGATCCTCCATTTTTTGTAAAACATTTGTTGTTGTCACTATAAAGTCTCATTTGCAATTCTATTGTCATCTAGGCAACTTCCCTTCTAAATTTGTTACTTCCAGAAGTCAGTCTGTCTATATACATGTCTATATTTACTTTTTTTTTTTTTTTTAAATTTACCATTATGAAAACCTCAAAACCAATTATTCAAGATCAGACTACACGTCTGGTAGGGCCTTGAATCACTTTCGTTATATCAGCTGTGCCAAGTCTACCCAGCTGTTTGAGTGGGGAAAGGGGACGCCTCATACACAAACAGACAATTGGTGTGGGAAAGTAATCCTGAGAATGTGGTCGAGCCCCAAATGTCGTATCAAAAGAAATGCATCAACTACACAATTGTGGCTGGAGATGTTAGGCCACACACAGGCAAGTTTTAGATGGCTAAAAAAAAGCTTGGGGTAAAATTCACACAAAGGAAGACATTTGGATTGTAAAGCAGGCTGGGAAAAAAAAAAAAAAAAAAAATATATTTTATATTTTAATCATCAAATAAAGTCATGAAGTATTAGGCAGTTTAATGATAACATTGAATAGGGTCAAAAGTCAATTTCATCAAACACAAATTCAACAGCCTTGAAGTCATTGGAAAGAGTTGAAACCATGTTAAAGTTTATCAGTCAGTAGGTTAATTTGATGTTTGGGTCCATTAGAGGGGCAACAGATGGTTCCAATGTTTTCCATTTTAGACTGTAGAACAGGATGTTTACTATAGAAACTTAAAATGACTGCTAAAGTTTTCCCTGTTATGTGTAAACATTTAATACAAAAAAGTGACAGGATTATAGCCGACTTTCAACATACGTAAATTACCATACCTGAACAATGGCAGGGTCTCGATGCAACCCATAGTGTGGCTTTGGGGGTTCAGACACCGTTATGTCTTTGATATCACTTCCTCTGAAGATTATATATTCATATATCTCATCTTTCGGCGGCAGTGGTCTCTCTGCATGCCGGTCTTCTGTACCATAGGATTTAACTGATAAGAGAAGTTCGTTCCTCAAGATTAATATTTTAAGTTGCATTTTGAACAGAAAAAAATTTTTGCTTGAATAATTCTAAAAAATATATACATTAAAATCAAAGTAAATAAATAATAATAATAAAAAAGACAGCACAAGTGCTGTAACCTACCTTTGGCCAAAGCAACCGTAGACCTCTCGGTGTCCACAGAAGACAGTATTCCTTCATAACGAATCTGGGCCTTGGAAATCAAACTTATTTTACTGCCAATATAAGGGGTTCCACCTCCGGCGCTCATTTTGTAAACGATTTTTTTCTTAATCAAAAAAAGTGAATCAATAAATGACAAACGAATAAGGAGCAGCATCCAAACATAAAGGACTTTGAATCCAAATCACCTGCACCTGTGGGCTTTATACGATTAGACCTGCGCACCTTAGCGCACACGAACGAACCAGCTGTGCCTAATCTATGATGAGTTTGTTTAAATCTTCCGCGTACACCGGAATACATGAAAGAAATCTATGGTCTCATCCCTGTACTCGCACTACAACCTATGCACCTGACATACGTATTCGATAGCGCAGTTAAAAGCGTACAGAATATAGTAAATTATGGCGGGTTTGCGCCTCTTTGGCTTATCTGCAAAAAATGTGGGACCCTTCACTTTTTTTTGCCTGCTTCAAAATATTTTAAAACTGTAGTGAGTAATCGTTTTTACATGTAAATGCACAAAGTATAGCAACATGGTATTTTTACTTAATTGACAAGTTAACAAAAGTACAATTCAAACAAGAAATGTAACAATACAAGACATATATTTGAGATATAGAGATATATTTGAGGATAGAATGAAAAAACGAAAAAACTATCAGAATATACACAAACTTATTTGAGGGATAAGTAGGTATATCAAAAGACTAGGGATAAAACAAATAAAAAATAACGCACTTAGACACTTCACATTTTTTTTCTTTGTACTTGTCTATGTTTTTAATGTTTTAATAGAGGAAAAGTTATTTTCAACATTTTTAAAAGACATTTAAGATCCTTTCCAGATCCTTTGTAGGGAGCCTGTGGATGGTTGTGAAGCTTTTTCTTTAGCATATCTAACTCACTGATTTTTTTTTTTTTTTTTTTTTTGCATACATTGCTCAAACCCTTATACACAATATCGCCACCTTGGAGCTTAGGCTTGGTTGGTCCAATGACTGCACAGAGCTTATCTCTTTCTCTCTTAACCTGAATTGCCAAATGACCATGCATGATGACTTTTTTTTAATTACATCTGTGTTGGTTTTTCAGCTGTTTGGTTGTCTCCCTGTTTTTTTCAGTGTCTAGTACACGATAAATTAATCAAATGAAGAAAGGGAAAGACTCATTTTCTTATTTTGACAAATAATTCAAAGGGGTGTAATGCTTTTTGTGTTGTTTTAACTCACCCCGCACCCGTCAGTCACTGCTTTCCTACCTGTATTCGCTTTTCTGCTTAGAAATTAATTGAAGAAATATGCACAAATACTTGCTTGCAAAGCTATATTTTTTCAACTGAAAACTGCCATTTGAAAAATAAAACTTTTAAATTAGTTTTTATTTAAAACTGCAACAGACCAGCTTTCAGCCTTGACATCAACCATGTGAGCTTAGGCAAAGGGGTGGCTAAATACCAAAAGAATGCCATACCAATACCATTATGTGACTTAATCTGTTGGAGCGGATGGACGGGTTAAGCATTAACAAGCTTACAACTCTCTCAGTGTCATAATCATTCCTGGTCTACATTGCCAATCAATTCAGTCTTGTGACAATTCAAGATTTGGAATTATCAGCTTTGACTGAAAATCAATTGTTTAAATTAGACATTTTTGAAAACGGATGCAAGTAAAGTAGGTGGTCTATTTTTTCCATGTGGGGGGATACTTTAATGGTGAAATACAGAAATTTATAAGACTTTAAGGATTGTATTGCTTTTGATTTATTTGTATTGTTAATAACAGTTTGCATCACAAAAGTTACCATACAGCTGGTACAAGGCTGTGATTTGTGGTTTAGAATAGGCAGCTAGAGAAGTTGAAATGGCTCGTCAAAGATCCAAATCTAATCAGCTTGTTGGCATGTGGAAAGGTTAGTATTATGCTCTCTGTTTTTTCTCCTGGTAGTAGCTTCATCTGGTCTGTTCCTGTTTGGCTGTGGCTCCATTCTGGAGACAAATATCAGCTGTGCTGCTACCATCAACATCTTTGTTTATAGCTATTGGAGCTTGGCCTGTTTTGCACTGTCGTCCTGTTTCTCTAACTCTGACTAACTGGATGTGCTCTCTTTCATCCTTTGACGTAGGAGCTAAAGATAAAAGAAATAGGAGATAAAAGGGAGACAATGATAAAACATATTCAGTCTGCTTCACCACCTGCAAAGAGATGCAAAAAGAACAGCACAACCAACGGACATGGTACGAGACATACAACAAAGTAACACCTAGATACTATTGCCGAGGCGTAGGTAACATTATTTAATCTGATATGTACTCCGTGTTGCCTGAAGATAAAAATACGAGCTTTCTGTATGGAAGTCAATCTCTAAGTGCCTGGAACCAAGTACCTGTAGTTGTTTGTGAAAGTGCACTTGTGTATGTAACGTTTATCCAAAATAAAAAAGCTTAATAGCGGTTGTGGAGAGCCGAAGAGGCGTCCCGCGAGAGCACTGAGTCCAGCACCGGGAGACCCAAAGCCTCAGGCGCCCAAAGGGACCCCCAGAGAGAAGGCGCCAAGGAGGGGCCGTCTTCTTGAACCCCAGTCAGCCTCGGCAGATGGCCGCTCACACTGAGCCTGGTCCTGCTGGAGGTTTCTTTCTGTTAAAAGGGAGTTTTTCCTGCCTACTGTCTCTACATGCATGCTTGGTGCGAGGGATTACTGCCAAGTCAATGAGTCGATGCAGTCAGCTTTTTACAGTGTCCTGTATGCATATAAATTGCTTTATTATAATTATGCAGGGAGTTTTACATATTATACTGACACTGAAATGTAAGTAGAACAGGAAAGGAAAAACTGAAAAAAAGGAGATAAGATGAAAAATCACCAGTTTTTTCAGATAGAAAACTTTGATCCAATCTGTTTGGGTGATTTGATTGAATTTTCCTTGTAAAGTGCTTTGAGATGACACGTGATGTGAATTGGCACTATATGAATAAACTGAATTGAATTGAAAGGTTTCATGTCAAACTCTTACTCTTTAGTTATTCTTCAGCATTTAAAATGTTTTAATAAAGGCTCCTAGATTCTAAAAGTAAAAACCTCTCCATTTAGAGTGAAACTTAAAAGAGTTCTGACTGATCGATTCATGCCACCCACTGTGACACACTTGACACAATGCTGCCATCCTCCCATATTACACAAAATTTATTTGTATGTAACATGATAAGGACAAAATATATATTTGGATGCACTGCATCTCATCTCTATGTGGTTAAGGCCTCTTTTTCTCAACATTTCTTGTATTGTTTTTAATTGTGCAGCTTGAAAACAGCTAAGAAAATAAATTTGTGGCATTCCAGAAACCAGGCACCAATGAAAGATAAAGACTAAATAGGCTACCTTCTGACGGCCACAAAACCCTCTTCGCTGAACTCTGAAGAATAGTGTCTTTAAAAAAGATCAAACAGAGTATGAAAATATTGTTTTTGGCAGTAAGTTAGTAGCACTGCCTGGTGAATTTTTTCACATTCTAATCTAATAAATTAATCATTAGTTTTTCCACCCATCTTCTGATGCTTTATGCATCAGGATCGTGGTGGGGCTGGTTCCTATCTCCAGCAGTCTATGGTTGAAAGGCTGGTTACACCCTGGATAGGTTGCCAGTCCATCGCATGGTTATCAATGTTTTAAATGAAATATTTATTTCTGAATTTGCTCGTACTTGTTGTCTTCTGCTTATCTAGGAACGGCCCAGCAGCAACAGCAGAGACACCCAGACGTCCCTTTCCCAAGACACTTCTTCCAGCTCCGAAGCCTGAGGTGTTCCAGGGTCAACCAACAGACATTACCTACAGCATGTCCTTGACCGTCCCTGGGCCTCCTGCTCGTATATACCTGGGATACCTCTTGGAGGACAAAAAATGCTCAACTGCAAAAAAATGTTTTTTTTCCCTCTTTTTAAGTAGTTGTAAACCTTATTAAATTAACAAAATAAACATAAAACACCAATGTGATCATTATTTGGGGACAATATTGCAGCATAAAGTGAGGAATGAGGAATATTGAGTCAAGAGGTTGCAGAGAACACATAGGACTGTTTAATTGTAAAGGCTGCTAAAACAACACTTAAATACATATACATTTCACTCTGCTTTGAATTTTCCTCCAAGGCTGTATTTCTGCTTACAGCATAAAATAATCTGGTTCATGTTTAAAGAGTTTGGAGGTTTTGGAGCTAAACCAGACTAATGTAATCCAGATGTTTGATCAACCACAAACTTAATCTTAATATATTTCTGTTAGTTAGGAACAATCTAGTCTAGTTTTAAGTTGTCTAGATATTGCAGCATTTAAACTAAAGCAGATTAAAGATTAAGAATAGTAAAAAAAGAGATAAAAAGGGAATATCCCCTAAATTATTCCCAGAACTGGAAATTACAGCTATGAGCCAGCTTAGGCTTTCTTTAGTTTACTGAACAGCCATAAGAAGGTTAGATGTGAGGTCATATGAGTTTAGAGTTACAACTTTCAGTCCTTCACCTGTGAAAAAGAAAAAAGCTAGAAAAATGTCATAGGAGTGGGATAGTGACAAGTTCAGGGTCAAGCTACATTAATCACAGTGTACCAAGAGGAAAATTAATGACTACAACATCTGTATTATCCAAATATATCACTTTTTTATAAAGCCTTTTCTAAAAAAAATCAACATAATAATTATACATCTTTTGTGTCTAAATTAAACTTTTTTGGATCTGCATGATATACACGTTAAAATAAAGACACCTAGATGACCTGTGGGGATGCATAACTTTCTCTTTTCCCCCATAATACACAAAAACTACTTCTGAAAAAAGAATAAATTCTGCAATTGTCATCTTTAATGTTAGCATATTGGTATGTATAAATAATCACTACATTCTTGTTGTTAGGTTTTGGTTTATATACTAAGGATTAAATGTAAAATTAGTCTGAACATTCTACTTCAGAATATACCTGCTGCCCCCTCCTGGTTTAGAGAGGAAGTGCTTGTTCCAGAAGTGGTGAATTACATCCTCATGAAACAACAGATCACCTGCAAGGGATGGAAATGACCACCTTTTGCCACCCCCTAGCTCTGCCCCTGTCCATCACAAGCCTCTGCTTATACAAAGTACAAAAAAACAATACAACAACAAAATAAACCACTATGCAACTAACACCCAATGGTGCAGTAATAGAAGTGACTCATGGTTTTTTATTTTTGATAAATTTGAAAACTCTGTTGTGTCAAGAAACAAATGATGCCATGTTTACTTATATTTCCTGTCAACTCAGAGGAACCAACACTGGTTAAGTGCTATTTTCTTGTCATTGTACTGTATTCAATGCTCTCTCTTGTGGTTTGTTGGTGTTATCTGGAGAAATGATTCGTCCTACTATCAAATCTGCAACACCTCCTGATCTAAGACAATCCACTGTAGGTGAACTCCCTATAATCACTGTCCTGTTGAAACAGTTTTTACAGAATCTTTAGGTCTCATCTTTTTTTTTTTGGAAAACTCTGTGGTCATAGAATTTTTGGAAAGATATTATTACTCTGATCTCAATTCAATTAAGTTCAAAAATACTTATCCAAAAGGGAAATTAAATATTGTAGTAACTTCTATTTTGTTTACTCTTAACCAGTAGTTGTAGGTGTTGATAGCTGTTGGCTGTATCAGTCTGTCTTGCACCGGATCTGGAAAAGCCTCCTACTGAAGACACTCTGTTGTTTAAAAATCTTCTGAAGAGGATGCTGAATGTTGTCCATAATCTTCATCACTTTAAGAATAATCCTCCTTTGTAAAATAATCTCCAGGGATTCCAGAGGAGTTCCTAGAACAGAGCTGACCTTCTTTATTAGCTTTTGGAGCTTTTTAAAGTCATTTGCTCTGAAGCTGTTAACCCACCAAATATTATAATTAGAGTTCAGTCTAAGAGATCTGCATGTTTTTTTTTTCTCACTGAGGATTTAATGTTGTTTGAAGAAAAATGTCATATTTATAAAACATTGCAATAAAGACCAGTCTTTTTCCTGATTATAAAGACACTACTTGGAAACAACCTCAGACTCTGGCAGAAAAAAAGCTATAAAGATGATAAATACTGTTAAAACATGACCTAACATTGTCTCACATTCATGTTTATTTTTTTCTGCATTTCTTTTCCATATTTCTTGTTTTTTTTTTCCAAATCGTATTTATTATACTCTACTAATCTATCTTCAATCGGTACTCAGCTTGTAGGCAAGGTTAGGTTTTTGTTCTTTTTAAAACAAAAGGTTAAAGTCCCTATTTCACAAGCAACACTCATGTGCGTTTCCTTTATAGGAGGATTAGAGGCTATCTGGATTCAGCGCAGTGGTAGAGTTCCTTCCCTATCAAGGACATTGTCCCTGTTGTTGACTCCACATAAGGTGAAGGAGAAGGAGCTGGGATCAGTCATATAAGAAGCTCTGGTAAAGAGCCATTCATTTGGTTGAGTGTGTTATGAGATGGGATGCATCTAAAAGCTGCAGGCTGTAGCTCTCAAGGACTGTACCTAGGTAACCCTAGAGGAGAAAAAGTTATGTCTTGCTATAAAGTGTTGTGTTCCTTAGTCAATAGAAATTTTGTTGGATTAACCAACTCATCGAATCGAGATTAATTTTTTTTGCAATCGCTTAGAAAAAATACACCTTCTGTACAGTAGATGAATTAACAAGGGAGGAATAATATGACTTTCTTATAGGTTATTTTACTCCAGGTGCAACCAAAACAACAAAAAGTTATATTATTTCAGAATAAATTCATCTAAAAACAGTTGTATAAGTTTTACAATTTTTTAAATATATTATGTGAACTTATGATGCTGTTCAACTATTTCCGGGCTGATACGATGGTTTTAGATTCTAAAAACGCCCCTATTTCAATTGTTTACAAAATTATTTAGAACAATTTGATTGAGCATATTAATGCTTCAAAACTCGAACAAAACCGTATTTACTCTGATGTCGAAGATGGTCAACAAATGGGTTCATCTAAAATTATCTTTACTACACATTCGTTTTTAAGAGGGCGGGGCGTCTTTAAACGTACAACCGAAACCTCATTTTGCTGCAGCCATCTTGCCCTGTGCATCCAGTGTGAATAAAGTCTAAAATTTGAATATTACGCTTGCAGAAAACCGGGGTATTTTACCACCAAATGTCGCGGGGTTAGATTCTGGAAATGATTATTTACAGTTTAAGTCGAATTATGCTTGCTAGGATGAAAGATTCGGTGAAAACGTATCGCCCCGTCGAGATGTTGCACCCTCTTCTACTACTTCTGGAATGACAGCTGAAGCCATTGGTACCGCCTTTATTGTGCGGATCAGCCAATCAGAGCTCGGGGAGCTCTCCAGTCGGTACAATTTTGGTTGTTGTGCGCATGCGCACGTCAGTTAGTAAGTACTTCACTTTTCACAAGCTCGCTGGAGTGCGAAGATGGCGGTTGGTTCCTGTCTGTGGGATGAACTCTTTTCACAGACAGGGTTGAATAAAGCGGTAGTTGGCCATCATCCTCGGTCTGTAGAGTCACAGTTGTCATTGTTTAACAGCAACCACTTAGGTAGGCACGAGGCGGCCATTAGTTATATGGTCAAAGTTCCGGGACGGGGGGGTAGCTCGAGCTAATGTCCAGCTGGGACTTGGTCAAGTCGTTTGCTAAAGCAGGTACGCTGTAACTACTAATGTTCTTTTAATTGATGGTTTACGGAGAAAAAAACGAGAGGAAAGTGCCGGAGTTTGTAGAGAGAAAAAGCTGTCGTGCTGTAGTCTTCTCCATCACACCCGAGCGTGTGTTGTTCCCTGTTAAAGTAGTTAAAGTGCAAAGAGAGTGGGGGTCTCCGCTAAACGAGTTCCCAATGGTTCGGCTATGGACGCAGCGACGGCCACAACCGACTCCAAAACGGGACACGAGCCGGGTAAACCACTTGTCAATGACTGTATAAGTTTCCCCATCAATTATCCGGGGAAAGTGGGCTCATACTCTGTGCAGACTTTTAATGGGAGCCAAACTATGAACTCTCACAATTCAGGAAGCGTTGCCCCTCTTGAAGGGGCGAAAAGTGACACTGGAAACAACAACAGCAGCAGCAGTACTGTGATATCATCTGCCGCTGTCAGCGCCGGAGCAGTGTTGTCAAAAGGGCTGACGGCTACCGGCGTCTCATTGCCCCCCTTGTCAAACAGCGTCATCCAGACGCCACTCGTGAATTCAGATGGTGTTCCTACTGCGAACCAAGGACCCACAGTGACACTTGTCAGACCACCTATGCAAACAGTCGGGTCGGGCACAACTTTAAACGGGAGCAATACTACTACAAGCCCTGCTGTGGCTGCTAATGCAACAAATCAGACAGGTATTGGCACTCAAACACCGGTGGTAAACAATGGTCAGCCCGGAACCTCTGCGTCCTGCAGTGTAGGTCCGCACATCATTAAAGCAGAGCCACCAACGACCATAATTCAGTCAGCACCGCAGCCTGCTGTTGCAGCCACCACCAGCTCCATCAGTACTCCCAGACCCCCCGGCATGGCAGCCACAGGTACGCCCGGGATCACGTCCCAGATCCTGGCTCCCAGACTCCCACAGACCTCTCCAGGACAGCCCAGTGTTCACAACATCCAGCTACCGCCGGGTGAGTGAGGTTAAACTCTTAACTATCGACGATTGTATTTAGCATTTTCATATATCTGGCTTTACCAGTTGTTGAAAATCTACTTACATTTTCAGTTTCATCTATGAGAAACGTGTATTATAAGGAAGACACCTTTCAATCAAAGCAACAAGCATAGAAGATCTTTTTCAGTGTTTGCCACCCTTCTGATACAGCACAGGGCTGTGCTTTCAAGCTGCCTTTAGTCAGTTAATTTTCTGACTTTCTTCAGGTATGGTGCTGGTACGCAGTGAGAGTGGACAACTATTGATGATTCCTCAGCAGGCTCTGGCCCAAATGCAAGCACAGGCACAGGGAGGCATTGCCCCTCGAGCGGCGATGCCAGCAAATGTCTCTGCAGGCCAGGTAACTTGGGTTTGAGGGTCAGCCAGCCTACTTCTCAAAAAACTCTATGTAGGATAGATTATCATACATCTCAGTCTATAAGTAAACTGTAAAACTGTCCAGTAATTTTCTAAATTAAGCAAAACTATAAACATGTTTATTTTGAAATGTATGTGTTACAGTATCTTTTGTTTTGCTTTTATTAGTATTTATTTGAATTTTTCTTTTGGCCACTTTTCTAGGCTTCTGGAACCACAATTATCAGCAGACAAGTAACTCCGAGCACCATCATTCGACCAGGCGGTCCAGCCTCAGCATCACTCCCTGCTACCACTGCTCTTCATAGACCCCCCATCCTGCCGGTGTGTAAACGTTGTGTTTTCTGCATCCTGCAAACCTGTTCTCTTAGCTTGATATTTTAAAATTTGATTCCTATTGTATGCTGATGATCATCAGGCTTCTTAGTATTGGACTTGGGTCTTAATGTCACATTTGCTGTTAGAAGTTAAAATTTGATCAATGTATTTCACATTTTAAGCTACAAAAGCCTTTTGCTGATGAAATGCTCCAAAATATGTGCTTATCAACATTTTATTACACTTTACATGCCTTTCTGATTTAGCTTGTAGAAGCTTTGGATGTCTCTTTTAATCTGAGTCAGTTTGGATAGACGATTACCAAACATCACTTATCTACTTTTAACACAATTCCAAATTGGATTTAGTAGACTTTGGGAAACTAATGCATTGACAAGCCTCAGTCTTAGCAGTTGAACCTCTTTAGATGTTCCAGCTTTGGGATATTTTAAAGATGATTAAATGCACTGGATGTGATATATTTTAATTATAAAGTAAAGCTGGTTCACAAAAAATCCACACTAAACCTTTTTATGTGTAAATTAATTTAAATTCCTGGTGAATATATTTTATTTTCCACTTTACAATAGTGTAGTCACCTAAAATCTCCATCATTTTGTGATTATTATTGAAGTTTATTTGACATTAAGTGAAATGTTAAGGGTATGTGTATACTTTTATTATGCTTGGTTGTTTGAGTATGCCTAAAAACAAAAAAAACTTATTTATGGTTATTTGATGTTTCCTCTGCATGATATTTATTGCTGCATATTATAGGTAATTCTTTTATCTGAAGTTCATGTTTCAAAACTAATGTATGTTATATGCTGCTTTTTTAATCGATGGTAAACATTAAATAGAAATGGTTTAAATATTTGTGAAACGCTAACAAACAAACAACAGTTGATATGAAATGATAACGAAATAGACATTTTAAAATTATTACACATGGCTGTTTTGCACTGTGGAGCGTTTCACATACAGCACTGTAGCAACGTATCTTTCTGATCAGTTAGGCCTTCAGGGTTGTCAGGTTGCTGTCAAATGACTTGAAGTCTGATAGTTTTTTTTTTTGTTTTTTTTTTAAGAACTGTTCTTCTTTTGGTGTTTTTTTTGTTTTGTTTTTGTCTCAGAGCTCCGTTGGGGCCACAGTACCAGGAATGGCCCCTAGAACACTCACTCCTACTGCCGGGACCACAGTTACCTCAGTAACTGGGAGCAAAGTAAGCTATGCTCACTTAAAAGTGTCTGTCCTTTACTAGAGAGTTCATTTAAGCTGCAGAAACATCACAAGGATGGTTAGTAGAAACAGTTTCCTACGCTAATTCAGAACTTCACAGCAAGGGTGTGAGTACTCGCCCAAATGTGACTTCCAAGTTGTTTTTATTGTTGGTAAATTTGCAACAATAAAAAAAACCCCCAAAACACTGAGTTTTCTGTATAGGACACCCGTCCTGTGATGTACAATTTTGTTATTCTAATGAGACTTGAGTCCCATTTTTAATGTGGAGTATCTCTGCTTGTAATAGGAGACAATGGAGAATGTAAAGAAATGCAAGAACTTCCTGTCTACACTCATTAAACTGGCATCCAGTGGGAACCAGTCCACAGAGACTGCAGCCACAGTGAGAGAGCTGGTCAAAGACCTGCTGGTAAGAGTGCTTCACAGTGAAAACACACATTTTAACTTCATATCGATGCCTAAAATTTCAAATTACTCCTTTAGTGATTGACAAAATTAAAGTTAAACATCAAAATTCTCTATTTTCCTAGGAAGCTAAGCTTGAAGCTGAAGAATTCACCAGCAGATTGTACAAAGAGCTGAATTCCTCCCCCCAACCATACCTTGTGCCTTTTCTGAAGGTATAATCTACTGTGTTCTGTATTCTGTTCTAAGCGTTCATCTTTCAGCCAATAACTGCACATCTCAAGGTTATACAGTGCATCTGGAAAGTATCCACTGTTCCACATGAAGTTATGTTTAAGGCCTAATTCAACTTGTACAAAATGAGTCTCTTTCCTCTAAGTTTTATACACAATACCCCTTTATAATGGTACGAAGAAAAGGTGTTTGAGATTGTTGCAAATTCATAAACTAAGAAATCAAATTTATGTAAGTGTTCCCAGCCTTTGCTTAATATTTCATTGAACTACCTTCAGTAGTATTTCCAGCCTCAAGTCCTTTTTTATATAAAACCACAAACCTTTCCTTAGGTGGTTTGGTCCATTCTTCTTTGCAGTTCTTCTCAAGCTCCATCGGGTTGGATGGGAGATGTCTGTAAGAAGGTCATTCTCACACCTAAGAGATGATCAGTCAGGTTCAGCTCTGGACTCAGGGCAATCACAGTGGTTCACTACTCCTTTCAGATTTTAACTGAATTTACTCAGGTGGACTTCTAGCAGTATTTGTGCATGTAAAAGCACATCGACTTCCATATTTTCCTATCTGGATTCAGCCATTCCAGACCAACTCAAAATGGGTGACCCAATCGTGTTTCAGTACTATGATTTAAGGCGGGGCATATAGCTGTGACAAAAGCAAGAGAAAAGAGCTGCTAAGCCCACAGCCAAACCAAAATAATCCATTCAGCACAGGAGGACATATGTGTAGCTGCTGCTATTGCATCTCAGAATCCATGATTTCATCATTAAAACAGGAACAGCAAGAGTGCCAAGTGCTTAAGTTGTGGTGGTTTCCCATGCCTTCTAGCTGTGATTTCATTTAACATAATTGGCTAAAACCAAACCTTTTGAGGCGGGCCCTGGGAGTCGCTTGGGCCTATAACCTTCGTAGGTCCTGCTGAATATCCCTTCTTTCTTCTAACAGATTCATTGGGGGTAGTCAAAGATTCGTGGTGGGTAGAGCTAAACCAGAGTGCTACACATGATCAATCTGGCTAACCAGGTTACTCCCATTTAAGCTGCAGAAACATCACAAGGATGGTTAGTAGAAACCGTTTCCTACGCTAATTCAGAACTTCACAGCAAGGCTGTGAGTACTTACTCAAATGTGATTTTCTAGTTTTTTTATTGTTAGTAAATTTGCAACAATTAAAAAAAAAACACCTTGATGAACAATAATGGATATTGTGTGTCGAATTTTGAGCAGAGGGATTATTTAATACTATTTGATATAAGGGCATAAGATGACTAAATGGGGCTGTGAATACTTTTTGGATTCACTGTGTTTGTTTTGAGTTAACCTGAAATAATTTAATTGTGGTCTTGCATTAATTCTGTAGAGGAGCCTCCCAGCCTTGAGGCAGCTCACCCCGGATTCAGCTACTTTCATCCAGCAGAGTCAGCTTCCTCAACCATCCTCAGCTGCCGTGTCCTCCGCCTCAGGCACCTCAACCTCAGTGGTTCTGGGAAGCCCTGCTCCCCGTCTCTCTGTTCCAGGCAGCAGGCCCCAACTTCAGCCGATAGTTAAACAAGGACAGACTACGTCACTGGTATCAATGCTCAGTTATATATCTGCAATGTTTCAGTTATACAGGTGTTATTATCATTACTATTCTTTAATGGACATAAAATATCTTTACTACCAGAAAAACAGAACTTCTAGTAATTTTGTATTACAAGATTACTAGCATTTTGTATTAAGCAAAACTGTTCAGCTGATGCACAGAACTATTTTATGTAACAATGATGCAACAGTTATTCAGCATCATTTACATCTTCATCTAAGAGACATGATGCATGTTCTGTTTTTTGTTTGCTTGTTTTACTTGTGTTTGTGCTTTTTTTTTTTTTACCTCTCGAGTGACTGAAACAATTTTACCCGAAGGCTGTTTTTTCCATCAACATGAGTCAAGCAGAGTTAAACAGGCCACACAGAATGCAGGAAAGGAGTATAGTTTCCTTTATGGAGAGTAGAAGGTACACTGCGGGGACGGAAAGAAGTGAGACTTGATGATCAAAAACATCATCAACAAATGAAATGCAGCACTATAACCATCTGATCTGATCAGAATTATACTTACATTTATTATCCTATCAATATAAATTCTATTTTATCCCAATTTGTTATTATTTTATACTTTTTTTTGTAATGTGTTGTATGGAATACCTGCTGTACCATTTGGTTTTAATATTTGGGTATCAAACCTTCCTCCTCAGGTTCTTAATCCTCAGCAACAAAAAGGGATTTTGAGACCTCAGGTGACTTTACCAACCACCCCCATGTTGGCTCTACGGAATCAGACTCCTGGTCGCATCGTTCTGGGACAGCAGCAAGTTCAGCTTAAAGAGCTGCAACCAGGTGAGATGTTGGTCCTGAAGCCTCATGGTCTGAAAGTGTATCTTAAGCAGTTTCTACCGTATTTTCACGACCATAAGGCGCATACAAAAGTCTTTTTTTTCTCTCAAAATGTGAGGCGCGCCCTTTAGGGC